>JAJOZX010005881.1:192500-297062 GCA_023014485.1 Bathynomus jamesi
TTTAAAAAGGGAGATCAAATCTCGTGAAATTACAAGCTGATTAACTTAACTTCGACTGTGGGCAAATTTTTAGAATCAATAATACGTGAGAGAAGAGTTGATCATCTTGAAATTTATGATCTGATTAGAAACAGTCAACACCGTTTCCATAAACGCCTTTGCGAAAGCGTTCGACAAGGTCCCACACAAACGATTACTCAAAATAATTCAGGTGCGTAATAAATGGATCTGCGTTGGAGCGGGTAATGGTAACCTAGCCGAGTCCCTCTAGGGGTCTATATTGGGGCCACTCTTGTTCACTGTTTACGTAAATGATCTCGATATTAATTTGATTAGTAAAATTTCGAAATTCGCGGTCGATACTAAAATCGGCGGTAAAGCGTATTAGTAGATTCGATGGAGACTGGAGACTGGAGAGTATGGTGGCCCACTTTTCAATTTTTTTTGAAAAGTATAGGTGATCGTGGTTTTTCCCATTATTTGGCACTATACTAGCACATTGGTACCATTTTTACAAAAATTGATCAATATTTAGGGGTCTCGCATCGACCTTGAAATTACTATTTTTTTTTTTAAATGCGTACTTTTTAACTTTTTACTGAATCAAGATAAATCATTAAGTAGGGATGTTTTCTGAATCCTCTTAATGAGAGAAGTCGTTTGGTGTGCCTGCCAATGTCATACGACTAACGGTTTAAAGGTTGTGCCTGTATACAGGTAATACCAATGTGCTAGTATAGTGCCAAATAATGGGAAAAACCACGATCACCTATACTTTTCAAAAAAATGAGTCACCATACCCGGGCGGAATGTATAATGTATATAGGTAATTAGAAAATGCACTATGCCTGTGCCAGGTACCTAACCTATTTCTTTTTTTGCAGATCATAACATTTTGAAATTCTGTCTGAGTTCCTCATCCTTTGTCATGGACAAATCGATGGCAACCATAACTGGAAGAACTCTTGAAGCTACAAATAGAGTCATCAAAAGGAAAGGCGAAAATAACATCGCTACCTTCTCTAAGATCGGCCTCGGAATTTTTTTTAGTTGGCCAACCGTCGTCTTCCATCAGTGGTAGCAAATTGCCAACAACACGGCAGGTTTTGCAATACTTCTTCAGTGTTATCCAGTACAACAGTTTCGATGCCCACTGGCATCCTCTTCGGATGGATACAGAAAAACGAATTCGTTTTTCTGTATCCACCCGAAAAGGATGCCAGTGGGCATCGAAACTGTCAAGGTTTTATTACATTAGTAGTAGGAATATAATATGGAATGTACACTTCCATGTCCGAGAGAATGACCTCTGTGATGCGCTCAGCACACTCAGAAGGGCCCCGGCCACGGAAGCAGTAATCATTCCATGGGAAATCACAGAAGTACTGCCTAAAGGCCTCCCAATCAACGGCGTCGAAGTGCCAAAGGCGCCTCCTCTTGGGAGGATACAAAGGCCGAATTGGAGCGATAGGACAGGATACAGATACAAGATAATGAAGGAATGGACCCTTTAATAAATAAATCACTACTTTTTTTTTAACATTTTACTAACTTTATTTATACCGAAAACACTTCGTTAAACGGGGTAATGCGAGGGGGGAATTTAACGTTAGCATTTTAGTCGGAGAGACACGAAATAATATTCTAAATTCACACAAAACATCTTAACACCAAAAGACACCTTCTTAAACTCAAGGCCATCCGATGACTGGCGGGCATTTCTACCGAGCCTCTAGCCTATGTTTATTAAAGGGCCCATTCCTTCATTATTATAATTCATTATTTACTTTACTTTTTATTCAATTTCTCTTCACACTTCCTTCATCGTTCTCTCTATACTCGTTTCACTCGCTTTCGGTGTACTTTATAAATACGGGCAGCATGACCGAGTGGAAAGCCGTTATCATTCAAACAATGCAAGGGAGACCGGGGGTTAATTTGTACGCATATTAACATTTTACTGACTTTTATTTATGCCGAAACGCTTTAGATAAACGGGGTAATGCGAGGGGGAAATTAACGTTAACATTCTAAGTCGGAGAGAGACACGAAATAATATTCTAAATTCATACAAAACATCTTAACACCAAAAGACACCTTCTTAAACCCAAGGCCATCCGATGACTGCCCTTTTTTAGACATTTCTCTCTCTCGTCCCGCTTGGGCCGATTCTTAGTGTTGCCAACTCATATTCTATAATTTTAATACAACCATTTTTTATTTCTTATTTACTAAAAATTAAATGGACATTATTAAATTTATAAACAAACATTTAATTCTTAATTAGCCATTACTACAAGATACTGAGAACCTTCAAGTTTAAACGAAGGAATGGAAATATAATGATTCCTCTATTGAAAACACTGATCATACCCAAGTTGAAATACTGCTCGGTCCTAACATCCTCATCCCCATATAAAAAAGAAGACATTCGTCAGCTAGAAGTGATTCAGAGAAAGCTTCACAGCCAAGATCAGTGATGCAACGAACTAAATTACTGGGAAAGGTTACGCGAATTAAACCTATATTCACTGGAAAGAAGTTACCAGGAGTTACAAAGAAAAGAAGTACCTCAAAAGGCCTTGCGGCCCATACCGAGGAGGTACCAATGGCAACGGGTGCCGGGAAAGTTTTCTACACACTCAAATAGTGTGCAAGATTTGGTCTAACCTTTTCTTGAAATGATCCACAGAGGAACTGTTCACAACTTCTGAAGGTAAACTGTTCCACGTGTCACAGATCTTATACGTAAAGTAATTCCCACACACACACACTAGTTCTAAACCGTTGTAAATCCAACTTCCAACCATTGTTGCGAGTTGGGTTATCATTTAAACTAAACATGCTTCTAAAATCGACATCGTTGAACCCGCGTAAGAGCTTGAAAACCTCGATGAGTTCACCGCGCAGCCTCCGAGTTTCCAGCGAAAACAAGTCCAGGGCGCGTAAGCGTCGATTGTAGCCCATATGTCTAACGGAAGGGATTAACTTTGTGGCTTGCCACCCGTAGTTCTTCGTTACGTTTCGCTAGCATAATCCTCGCCTTCACTTCCCTACACAGGCGGACATATGCTTCAGTGTTCTCATGGGAACGATTGGCCTTCGCCCTCCAATACGCTACTTTCCTATTTCGGATAGCCGAAGCGATGTCACGATTGAACCACTTAGGCTGCGTTGAAGCAGGGGTGACCGGTTTTGAGGGTATGGCGGCAGACTGCAGCACCATAAACTCGTCCCGGAATGCACTCCACACTCCCTCAACATCGCCGCCGACCTCTAACCCCATCTCACCTACGCTATCCCGGAGGCTAACAAAGTCCGCCCGCCGTAGATCGAGCTTACTGCCTCTCGAGTTACTACACTTCATCCAAGGGACGCACACACGGAGCCTAATCAGACCGTGTTCACTCCCGCCCAACGATTCGTCAAGTGAGGCCAGTGACGAGGTTGTCTTCGGTCGTGAATACTAAGTCTAGAACGCTTTCGCCTCGTGTAGGCTCATTGATCCACTGAGTGAGGAAGTTCTCATCAACAAAGTCAACTAGCCTCCTCCCTTTAGCATCAGCAGTCCTGTCTTCCCACTTTATGCCGCGACAGTTGAAAGTCTCCTAAAACTATACACACCCTATCTCCTAGCAGGCTACGGAGTTCAGTGTACAGGGCTGTATCCTCCTCGAGGAGGAGATGCGGAGGTCTGTACACCAAGATTAACCTATAGTTCGTCCCTCCCACGTTCAGATTGACGTCAAGCAGCTCCCGTTCCGATCGGAACTGGCAGTCAACCGGACTCAGCGTGTCCCTCACGTATATTAGTACCCCTCCCCCCTCCCCACGGGTGCGGTCTTTGCGAAACATTCTATATCCGGGAATTTCGAACTCCCCAACGTAGTACCTACGATCAGTATAAATCCAGGACTCGGTGATAGCAACGATATCCTGGTATTCTGATGCTAAGAGCGCCCGTAGCTCGCAAAACTTATTCCTAATCGACCTAGCATTAAAAAGCATTGCACGGAGGGAGCCTTCCCTATTCTGACCGTCCCCTAGCACGACCCGTTTCCCGAACAGCCAGGGCTGTCGGGAGTTGAAGAGCCCCTCACCAACGAGGGGGCAACTTCCGCAGGAGCCTGAGCCCCCTCCAACGTGGAAGGAGGGTCACTCACCTGTACCTGGACGCACCCTTCAGTTGAAGGCACGTCCGCCACCGGCGGAGAGAGAGAGAGAGAGAGAGAGAGAGAGAGAGAGAGAGAGAGACGGGCCCGTCGCCAGCCGAAAATATTTGGAGGGGCACCTGTGTTTATTAGGGGGGCACCTCCTCTATAACCATAAACACAAAAAAGATTATAATCGAATAATTTTTATTCAGTACTAGGTACTTACAGGTAGGCAGTGGAATACACGAGAAAAGTACCGAAGGTTCTTCACACTTGTCTTGGACTTACGATTCTGGTCTAAGGTATCCGAGCGTTTAACTTTATCTAGGCTAGGCTAGGAAGAAATGTAAGTTATAAACCTAGCTGCTTTAGCCTACGTTAGTGTGATCATAGCTTTTAGAAGGGTATACAAATACAAATACAAGTAAATTACAGGAAGTGGCTGAATTGCCAGTCATTGGAGGTACTTGGTATAAGCCACTTCTTAAGCGACATTGTTTAGTACAAACATTTCAAATAAAATAACGTCATATTATCACAGTACCTACTATTTTTTATGGGGGGGCCTGGCACCCCCTTGGCGAGGGGCGTGGAGAGAGAGAGAGAGAGAGATACACCATTATTTACACCTGGAAAAATAATGGAGAAACTAGCCCCTAATCTGACTCTGAACCCTAAACGCTCCAAACAACAGTTGGAAACTAGAAAAGGAAGAATGTGTCGTGCTCCCAAATTAAAGGTTACACAGGGAACATCCTTCACCTCTGAAGGAAAATGGTTTTGTTTCGAGAAGACCAAGCTTGTTCAACCAGCTG
Organism: Bathynomus jamesi; assembly: GCA_023014485.1. Taxonomy (NCBI): domain Eukaryota; kingdom Metazoa; phylum Arthropoda; class Malacostraca; order Isopoda; family Cirolanidae; genus Bathynomus; species Bathynomus jamesi. The sequence continues at coordinate 197,470 of JAJOZX010005881.1, forward strand.
CCTAAGGAACTAAGGAACACGAGTGGTGTTGCAGCGGACATCTTCAAAAGATTAGACACCTGGCTCAGAACAATCCCAGATGAGCCGGGCGTACCTGGCTATGTGAGATGGAGAGTACAAGAAACCAACTCTCTACTTCACCAGGCCAACTCGAGAGGGGCGACAAGTTTGACCTTCGTGAAATGAGGAATCATCGCACGAAACATTTGAAACGTTGAGGTATATATATATATATATATATATATATATTAATTCAAGGTAAAACCTTAATTTTGGATTTCATTAAAAATAATTACAGGTCAGCTTTACTTTTCAAAAACGTATCCTACTGACAAGGAAAGGAAATGAAAAAGCTATTGAAAAGATTACGTAATTACATATATATACAGGGTGGGCCAAAAGGAAATACGTTTCACAGGCCATAGCTTTGCCTCGCAATTGCGCCTGTTATTCCAAATGCGATATTCAGAAGGCGATTTATACGACTTAATCAGAGACACAGGCCTTTTGGCTTGACATAAGTAGATTATTCTTCATCATGGCTGAAAGCTCATGGCTCTCCACGTCTGAAAGTGATACTCCTCCGACACGTAAAACCATCTTTAATCAAGACCGAACGACTTAGTTCTGCTGTAGCATTCTTGCCGCTTGTCAAGTCCTGAGAAGTAATCAATAAGAGCTTTTCTGGAGCCGAATGTTCCAAAAAAGTGTTCAATGAATGATTGATGAGCTAAGATTGAAGCCCTACATGCCGCCTTCATTTATTGCATGCCTTCGACAATGATGACTGCGATCGACGCTAAATCTGCCAAAATCTTCCTGAACTTAGTCGCTGACGATTCGTCTTTGCTGGACCGAATTATCTGGCCTGTTGATGGGGGGACTGTTTAACCCCTCCTTCTAGGAGGGGAACTCCAGCTTTACGTAGGATCCGAATCATAGGTCACTACATTGTTTGGACGAAGATGACGATCTCCCATCCAACTACAACTCAGACCCAGTGTCGCTTAACTTCACTGATCGACGGGAAGCGGTGTTAGGCCACAATGTAGCCCGACTGATGAAGTGACATTCAAGTTCGAAGGGCATATCAGCCAGCATAACTGCATTTATTATACTATTCAGAATCCTCAGGTCGTGATTATGCAAGAGTTGAATGCTCCGGGCGTTACTGTATGGGCTGAAATTTGATCTGGAGCATCATTGGATCATTCTTTCGTGACATTTCAAATTGATATGCGGAATCATCCCACATGACGCTACAAATAAATTTAGAGGAAGATGGGGCTCTGGCCCATAACGCTCATCGATTTCACTACTTCTTGAACGAAAAGATTCCTGGTCGGTGGATCGGGCGTCGTCGTCAATTAATTAGCCAGTGCAGTCTCCGGATTTGATCCCGGATGTCTTCTTTTCATGGGATACAGTCAAAGACTATGTATGCGACGAAACCCACGACTCTTCCAGCACTCAAGGATGCTATCACTGCCGCAAGCAGAATTTGCCAGTAGAGTTATACCAACGAGTTTACCGATCAGTACCAGTAAAATCGTAGTTGTTCATACACTTCAATAGGAATAGTGGATGCAATGAAGAGTTTTCATGAAAAGTTTTATAGGTATAAATACTTCAAAATCTTGTAATTTTTTTTACTATTCTCTTATTCAATTTTTTCAATAAAGTTTTTATTCGAATTGAAGGGTCTTTTCTTATTTTTAATCTACTGTATAATGTTTCAAAATCAACAGTTCATGACATTTTCTGCAAACGTCTGTGTTTCAAAGCGTAAAGAGTGCGGGTGATACATCAGTTATTTGAAGAGGACTACCCTAAGCGAGTGAGAATTTATCACCTTATTCAATAAAATGAAGAGGATGCCTTTTCTAATAAAAATTTATTTTTCGGTCAAACAATATTTCACGCGTCTGGTAAAGTTAATAGACACAACTGGTCAATTTGGGCTGTGGATAACTTTCATGAAACGCATCAAGTTGAACGGGATTCACCAAACGTTAACGTTTGGTGTACAGTACTATGTCCAAGTGACTGCAGAATCGGTTCATTTATCTTTGACGATCGTGCCGTGACTGGAACCAATTATCTTAACACACCAAAGACTAATTTTTCTTTCCCAATTAAGGGCTAATGGAGTTTATATGAGGAGCGTAATATTTCAACAAGATGGGGTGACATCCCATTATGCCGTTGCTGTTCGCAACTTTCTTCGGCGTTCGATAGTCTGTGGTGAACCGATAGTATGGTTACCTCAGTCGCCTTACTTAATCCCTTTGGATTTTACCTATTGGGGTATATTAAAACACCTGATTTAGTGTGACAAACCCAGTAAGTCCGGCAGAACTCCGTCAAAGAAATAAAGATCACTGGATCCATTCTACAAGAACATCTTGCTAATGCTGTAATGGAGTTTGAGCGTCCAATACGCACTATATAGCGACGAATGATGGTCATCATGCAGAAGTGTTCTGAACTTTGGCGGTTTGGGAATATAAATAATATAAAAAAATATTACTATTTTTGCACCATTATTTGCCGGACACCCTGTATATAATTTTACTCAGTGAAATATTGAACCCGGTTTTCTTACTGATCACTTCAATCTTCACATCTTCTATTTCCATTTATAAAATAAAAGTATAAGAAAAGCAGCAAAAAAGCCCATCATCTGTGAAAAAAGTAAAAAACAGAAGATCATTTGCTAAAACCCACAAACCCACGCATGGCAACCAACAATTTTCTTTTCCAACAATTATTAATGGTTTCATTTTTTCTTACTTGGAAAAAAATGAATTTATAAAACAAAACCTCTTGATCGTAAACTTCAGCAACATAAATCAGATAAAAGGTCAAGTTCACTTTTCTCAAACTGATAAAGATACGTTCAGTGGCTAAGGCCTAAATTACATCCTATTTGTAGAGACGCTTTTTAGTGACAGTTTTAGTCTACGTTTCACCAAAGGATTATTTATAATCGGTGAAATTACTTAACTGAATCCATTTCACTATCATTCTCTATAAGAAGTAGTCCCAGGTGGCTTCACACTTTTGCACACTAAAATATATATATATACACAGGGTGGTCCAAACGTCCCTATCTATTTCGCTGAACTAATGATATTTCTATTTTATTTTCTACAGGCCATAGATGATGATGGATGTATAAGAATGTGTGATGGTAGTAACACTACGTATCGAAGGGAAGAAGTGCAAAGAAATTCGAGAAAAATTCGAAAGGAGATTTCACAAACCAGGACCTACAGACAAAGCAATTCGCGAACTGGTCAATAAATTTAAAAGAACAGTATCTATTCATGATGGAGCAAGATCTGGATGTCCAGGTACCTCTCAAGAAAATGTCGAATTGGTTAAGAGATGCGTTTGAAACAAATCCTAGCGTCAACTCGCACGGCATCACGTAGACTGAGCATACCAAAAACGACTGTTCTAAGGATTTTAAAATCAACATTAAAAAAGAAAAGTTACTATATTCAAGTGCTACACGAGTTACACGAAGAGGATTATCCAAGACAAGTCGCCATGTGCGCAGAATTGATTGAAAAGATTCATACGAAAACTTATTAAACTACATTCTCTTCAGCGATGAGGCGACATTCCACACATGCGGAAAGGTTAAGCGACATAATTGCTGTATTGCTAGTGAAAAACCAACCGAATTCTACGAATGAGAGAAAGGTTCTACTAAAGTTAATGTCTGGTTGAGCATGATAAGATCGAAGATTTACGGACCTTTTTTCTTTGCAGAATCTACGGTAACAGGGCCACTTTATCTTCACATGCTTCAGCAGTTTCTCGAACCCCAGCTTCGTTCAGATGGCATTCTCGACAATGTTGTCTTTCAACAAGATGGAGTTCCATGTCACTATGCAAACATCGTTCGGGCATACCTTGATCAGCTCTTACCAAATCGCCGGATTGGACGTGGTGGAAACAGGCCCTGGGCAGCACGATCTCCAGATTTAACACCATTAGACTTCTTTGCGTGGGGCTTTATAAAGTCTGAGGTTTACAAAACAAGAGTTACAGACTTGCAGGATCTACGAACCCGCATCGTCGCGACAGTTGCTAAAATAACCCCAGAGATGCTTGAGAATGTTTCGCAATGCAGTAGACAGATTTGAGATTTGCAGAAACGCTGATGGTGGTCACGTCGAATCTTAGACCTAAGCTTGATAAATAAATATACATGTAATTATGTTACTACATTTTTATCCTAAAATACTATTATTTCAGCAAAATAGATAGGGACTTTTGAACCACCCTGTATATAAGTAATATTTTTATTAATAATAATAATAATAAAATTTGCTTATTTTTAACCTTGGCAAACAGTAGGTCCTCTCATTAATCAAAGCTATAAAGAGAAAACAATTGACTTAGTCTTTCGACACCTTCCCACTTCGTCAACAATACATTAATATTGTCTGCTCATCGCAGAGAATTAGGGGGATATATATATATATATATATATATATATATATATATATATATATATATATATAAGGGATAATGAAATTTGACCTCCACTTTCGTCACCTCATGTGACCTCGTCATGCGTGAGATTGCTTTTATTAAAATGAGCGCATCAGGTATTGCGTATACGTTTTATTAATTATTAAATTTATTTCACATAAAAGCAAGTTGGTGACGAGGTCACACGAAATGGTGAAACTTTTGAGTAATACTCATCTTTTCAATTTGCTTTTATACGAGTATATATATATATATACACACACAAGGCCATTCAAAAAAGACGCAACAGTTTAAATTGCTTATATTTCGTAATATTGGTAACGTACAGGAATGATTTTTGTATTAGTTTACAGCGTACACCTGGGAGGTTTGTTATCGCTTAGGCCTAGTAGCCTAAGGCGCTAGGCGAACGACTCTCGTAGCCTTAAATGAATATTTTGATGATCGCGTCATCTCGAATCGCTTCCCTGAACGTTTTGCCTGTGGATGGTCTTGGCCACCATATTCTCCGGATCTCAACCCATGTGATTATTTTTTTTATGGTGATATCTGAAAGATAACCCTTTCATACCCAAATAAAGTCGAAAAGTAAAAAAAAAATTGGGATATAAAAATCGTTTAATTGGACCCAAAATAACTGAAAAATATATTTTACAAAGTTTTATTGTTCATAATTAATAAAATACGAAATGTGTTAAATTTCACACATTGGGAACTGGAAGGTCTAAAATTGCTTCCAAAGTTAACGATGAAAATTTCACACACTGGGCATTAAAGGGTTAATGTTTACAGAAACAATCCTCTCACAATTAGTGAGCTGCAAAAGGAAATTTCATCTGTTGTCAGCACAATCACTCATGACGTTCTACGCACAGTACTTGCCAACTTTCAACGTCGACTGCAAATGGTTTGGATGCCGGTGGTTCACACATTGAACGTGTTTTTCATTAAATAAAAACTCCCAATTGTACGCTGTAAACTAATACAAAAATCACTCCTGTATGTTAACAATATTACGAAATATAAGCAATTTAAACTGTTGCGTCTTTTTTGAATGGCCCTGTATATATATACATACAGGGGTTGGACAAAATAATATGAACACCTTGATAAATGGCGGTTTTTATTCTTAATATGGAGTTGGTCCTCCATTTAGCGGCAATAACAGCTGCAATGCGTCGGGGAATTGATTCATACAGCTTTTGGACAGTGGCTAGAGGAATCCTGAGCCATTCTTCGAGCAAACCCTACTCCAGTTCCTCCAAAGACGCCGGCGGTGGGAATCGGCTTCTGACCTGCTGCTCCAACTGACACCACAGATGCTCGATAATGTTAAGATCCGGGGATTGTGGAGGCCAATCCAAGCGTTCTACTTCACTAACATGCTCTTCAAACCAGTTTTTAACGACCCCAGCGGTGTGGATTGGTGCATTACCATCCTGGAAGACGGCGCCGCCATTGGGAAACAGCGTTTGGACCATGGGATGGACCTGGTCAGCCAATATTGACAGATAGACCTGGGCGTTAACCCTACCATGCAGTACTACAGCTGGGCCAAGAGTATTCCACGATATTGCTGCCCAAACCATCACAGATCCGCCTCCATGCTTAACGGTTGGGGTCAGGCAGTCGGGGTCATAAGCATCTTTAGGCTGTCTCCAGAAGTAAACTCGACCGGAACATGGAAATAGCGTAAAGGAGGATTCGTCGAGTAGACTACATTCTTCCACCGGTCCATTGACCAATTCTTATGGTCATTACACCATTTTTTGCGCCGCTCAATGTTGATGTGCGAAAGGAAGGGTTTGGCAATTGCAGCCCTCCCATGGTATCCAGCTCCATGGAGCTCGCGACGTACAGTTCTGGTCGATACTGGGCTTGCAAGATGCTGGTTAAGCTCTGCAGTCACTTTTGGAGCTGTGGTCTTATGGTTCTTTGTCACAATGCGCTTTAGCACCCGGCGGTCTCGATCACACAGCTTCTTCTTGCGTCCACTATTGCATTTGTCGGTGCTTGTCTTTCCATGGTTTTGGTATGCAGACATGACCATAGAGACAGTTCCTCTGGATACATTGAACATCTGAGCGGTTTTCGTCACCGATGCACCAGCAATCCGCGCTCCGACAATTTGCCCTCTTTGGAAGTCTGACAGGTCTTTCATAACTGCTAATTCATAATTCACTCAGATCTGTAAAAACAACGTGAGGGTTATAACATGACGTATACACTCTCTGTTACGCATTTAAATAGGTTTGCCAGTCATTTGACCGTTTACTTTGTGTCTGAGCAGTCCGTAAAGATAACCGGTGAAATCGGCGGGTTTCATATTATTTTGTCTAACCCCTGTATATATATATATATATATATATATATATATATATATATATATTATATATATATATATATATATATATATATATATCACGGAAAATATATCCTATGTAAACAGTACAGTATGTACGCGGTTAGAAATAATATATTAGTATACCATAAAATACTAAAATTTAGTAAAGATATTAATTCATTTTTATCATAACACAATATGAATTGAAGGGTACAACAGCAAAATGGAGGACTAATTATAAACAGTGGACCTTAAAAACCCAAAGAGACGACGACCTTTGAGGGAATGTGGAATTTCATTTAAATATAAAAGTCCTTTCAATATTTACATAAAATTCTGAAAGGTATTTGACAAAACAAAACTGGACCAGGGACTGAATGATATAAAATAATGCTTGAATAATGTACTCCATGCATTAAGCCGTACTGATCTCGTCTACAGTACCATCAGCAAAACTATAGGTAGAGCATGGGTAGCAAACATATGGGAAGCCGAACGTCTAGGTGGTAGTCAATATAACATCATGAACGGCTTATTGTACAGAAGGTTCAATCAACGTTTTCATCGTATTTTTATTACAGTTCACAACAGCTGTTGACAATATATAATAGAACAAAACGTTTGGAACAGCAACATTTTTTTTAATTGTACAGGGTGTTCACGATGTCATGTTGCCGCTGTTTTTTTCCTCACAAAACATTATTTGTGAAGGTCAAAGTTGTAAAACAGAGGTATCACACAACAGAGGAGCTGAAAAGCAGTCAATGATGCGTTTCGTCAAATCCCTCCATCCATGTCAAGGAAGATGTCACACTGAACATGACGGGGAAGTATTTCTCTGTCATGAAAATGATGGTGCTCGAACCGATCTTCTGAACACGTAAAGGTGGAAACATGTCAAACCTGTACATTTATGAATACACAAATAAGTAACAGACAAACGCAATCATCATTGTTTCACATATTTAACTGTTGGGAAGTGTACTGAGGTACAAAAGGAAAAAAGGGGAGGGAGGATAACAGGACATTGTAGACACCCTGTATAATATTTGTTTTACCTTATTAGCATATCTGATATAGCACGGAAGTTAAGATATTCTTTCTTAATATCAGACGCATTGCTCGATAAAAAAGATATAATATGACGTAGATAAATTTATGTACCTCATTTCTGATATTTGTTCAAATTTTTTTAAAATGATACTCTCCAATTGCATTCCACAATTACAGTTTTTCAAATTAACCTAACCTAACGGCTTGAAAAGGGGGGGGGGGTAACAGGGCATTTACAAGACTCTGAGTCATATTTCAACCATGACTCGAAGGCTGGATGACTTAGCTATGAATTTTGGAATGATCGCACACGCTTTATCTGGTTGTACTGTTTTGCCACAACCCGTTTTTCTGCTGAGGTTTTAGACTTCTTTTCCGGTGGTTCTCTGTTACTAAAAAATGTCCACATTTTGGCTTAATGTAAATTTCTTAAAAGATTTTAATTCAAATTGGTGTCAACTATTTGATTTTAACAAATTATGATACTATGTATAAATTCCACCTTAATGCGTTACAGCAGATTACTACAGAGGTCTGAAATGAAGAATCTTTCAAATACCGACAATATTTACAATATTAGTAGTACTTGTTTGCAGCAATTATAAACCGCTTTTCTTAAAATTAGACAATCTTCATACAAAGTTAGCAAATGTGGAAGTCCGAAGGACAACCAGCCACTCCTATTTTGGTTGTCCAACGCAAGTTTTGGTCCTCTCGGACGACCGGGCAACCGTTTAATTCGCACGCTGCCTAAGGCCTATTTGGAATTTATAACCTAACTTACGTTTTTCATTTATGTAAAATTTTTTACTCTTTTTTATATTATTAATAAATCCATAACTTTGCAAACCCAACAACTTTACACCCAAATGATTGGGAAACTCTCATTTCAGTAACATATTTATTCAGTTATGTAATATTGTATCAGATTATATAGGCCCTATAAATGTAATTTGCATGTATTTATTTATTTCTATATTTATTTACATGCATGTAACCTGTTTATATATATATATATATATATATATATATATATATATATATATATAACAGGTTAGGAATTAAACACGCTCTGAAACAACCAAATTACACACCTTTGTCCCTCAAATTTCTTCTGGAAACCATGCAGTAAACCATGTCAGTGAACAAGCATGCAGTTTTTTGTTATTTTTTTGTTTTGCGTTTGCATACTCTCTTTATATTTAAACTCAAAATTATAGTTTTCATGACATCCGTTTAAACAATTATAATTTTAACCTTTTTGCACTGAGCAACCTTTCATTGATTTTGTTATGGATAACGCAAGAGGATTTTTATTAGCAGAAAATACTCCTGTGCACTAAAGCGTTGAGAGAGAGAGAGAGAGAGAGAGAGAGAGAGAGAGAGAGAGAGCTATTTTTAACTTCGAGCAAATGAATTTAACCAATCCAACACGTTCCTACGTGGACTTGAGATTTCGTAGTAGTTTTTAATAATGTCATTATAATGAGATATAACTTTCTAAATATGCGGTTTTGTCCTGGAACTTGGCAAAACTTTACTAAAGCCATCGAGATAAGAGATATTTTCCTGAAAAATCCGATTTAAGTCATTATTATTTTTGAAAATAAAATAAATATATGATTCCAATGAATTATATTTTTATATGATGTAAAAACATATAAAATATATTTTAAATATATGAAATAATAATAATTCCTTTAAATTAAACTTAGAACTACAGTCTACAGCATTTTTGTTTATGCAGGAAGGAAGGACCAAGGTCAAATGGCCGCAAAAGCACCCCTCCCATGGAAGAAGAGAGCCAAAATCAAGGTCCGGGGTTTTCGAGATGCCTAGACACTCTGCGTTTGAAAGATGGGAGGTCATAGACAGGAGGAAAGATGGATTGAGGAAGACTGTTCCAGAGTTGACCGGTTGAGTAGATGAAAGACTGAAAATAGCGATTAATCCTTGCATTAGATAGTTGGACGGAAAAGGAATGAGAGAATGTAGGAAGTCTGGTACTGCGTGCTCTCCTTAAAGGCGGAGTCATGCAGTTAGAGAATTCAGAAGAGCAATGTCCGTTATATTAGCGATAGTAAAGAGAGTGAGGCAACATTGCGGCGAAGAGAGAGAGATTTAATTGAAGACAATCAGTAAGAACTGTGTGGGTTGAACCACCCGACACATGAGAAGCATACTCCATACATGGGCGAATAAGACTCCTGTATAGACAGCAACTGAGTGGGGGTGAAGAAACTGCGGAGGCGGTACAGCACACCTAACCTCTTAGAAGCTGTTTTAGAAAGAGAGTATACAGTATGTAATCTTTCCAGGAAAGATCACGAGAAAAGGAAACGCCAAGAATGTTAAGAGAAGAGGAAGGGTTAAGTTGTGTGCTGTTGAAGGTAAGGGGATAGTCGTGTGAAGATTGTGACGAGTAAACAGATGGAGGAACTGAATTTTGAGGCATTGAAAGCCACAAGGTTTTCTGTCCCAGTCAGAGATAGCAGAAAGATCAGAGGTCAGGTGCTCCATAGCCGCCCCACGCGAATCATGGAGTGACTGTTGAAAGGGACGTTTTGGGAAGCGGGTGGAGAAGTGAAGAGTGGAATCATCGGCATAGGAGTGAATAGAACAGGAAGTGCGAATTAAAAGATCATAAATAAATAAAAGGAAAAGAGTGGATGACAGGACAGAACCCTGAGGAACACTACTGTTAATAGTTTGAAGAAAAGAACAGTGGTCATCTACAACTGCAACTATAGTTCGGCCAGAAAGGAAATTAGACACAGACAGAAGGATAGAAACCGAAGGAGGGCAGTTTGGAAATTAAAGATTTGTGCCAGACTCTATCAAAAGCTTTTGATATGTCTAGCGCAAAGCAAAGGTTTCAACGAAATCCCAAAAGGAGGATGACCAAGAGTCAGAGAGATATGCGAGAAGTAGAGCGTCCCTTGCGGAATCCATACTAACGATTTGAAAGAAGAAAGTTGTTTAAGAATCTTCCTCTTAAGGATAGATTCAAAAACTTTAGAAAGGCAAGAAATCACAGCAATTGGACGATAGGTGGAGGGTTGAGAGCGGTCACCCTTCTTTGAGACAGGTTGAATGAAAGCGAACTTCCAATAGGAAGAAAAGTACCAGATGAGAGACAAAGACGAAAGAGTGCCTAGGCAGGATGTCAGCACAGAATCACAGTGCTTAAGAACAACAGGAGGAAAACCATCATGACCATACGCCTTTCTAGAGTTGAGCCCAGATAGGGCAGAAAAACATCTTTAGAAGAGATTTTAATTTCAGACATAATAAAGTCAAAGGGGGGAAGGAGATGGAGGAACAGCACCGGAATCGTCCAAGGTTGAATTGTAAGCGAAAGTTTGAGCGAAGAGGTCAGCTTTGTCAGGAGAAGAGACGGCAACTGTGCCGTCGGAATGGAAAAGAGGAGGGAAAGTAGAGGAAGTAAAGTTGTTGAAGACGTTCTTAGCTAGATGCCAGAAAGAGCGAGAAGAATTAGAATTGGATAGATTTTCACATTTTTGTCAGATGAAGGAATTTTTGGCGAGTCGAAGAACAGATTTTGCACGATTCCGGGCAGAAATATAAGCTGAGTGAGAGTGAGGAGTTGGATGGCGACGGTACCTTCTGAAAGCCTCCTCTCTGTTGCAGATAGCATTAGAACAAGTAAAGTTAAACCAAGGTTTTATTACAATAGTTTCGATGCCCACTGGCATCCTCTTCGGATGGATACAGAAAAACGAATTCGTTTTTCTGTATCCACCCGAAAAGGATGCCAGTGGGCATCGAAACTGTCAAGGTTTTATTACATTAGTAGTAGGAATATAATATGGAATGTACACCTCCATGTCCGAGAGAATGACCTCTGTGATGCGCTCAGCACACTCAGAAGGGCCCCGGCCACGGAAGCAGTAATCATTCCATGGGAAATCACAGAAGTACTGCCTAAAGGCCTCCCAATCAGCGGCGTCGAAGTGCCAAAGGCGCCTCCTCTTGGGAGGATACAAAGGCCGAATTGGAGCGATAGGACAGGAAACAGATACAAGATTGTGATCGGAGGAGCCCAACGGAGAGAAAAGTTTCACAGAGTAAGACGAAGGATAACAGGTAAGAAATAAATCCAGAATGTTGGGCCTATCTCCAAGGCGATCGGGGATACGAGTAGGGTGCTGTACAATCTGCTCTAGGTCATTTAGGATAGAAAAGTTGTAAGCTAGTTTACCAGGGATGTCAGTGAAATGGGAGGAAAGGCAACGGTGGTGGTGAACATTAAAATCTCCTAAAATGGAGATTTCAGCAAAGGGAGAGCCGGAAAGAATGTATTTCACTTTGGAAGTGAGGTAGTCAAAGAATTTTGGATAGTCAGTAGAATAAGGAGAAAGGTAAACAGCACAGATGTATTTAGTTTGAGATTGGCATGCAAGCCGTAGCCAGAGGGTACAGAATTCGGAAGATTCGAGTTCGGGAATACGAGAACAAATTAGATCATTGCGTACATATACGCACCATCCACCTTTGGAGTGAAATTGAGTATAGAGAAAAGGGTTTGCTGTCAGTCGTCTGAGACACCTGAATTTCAGTGAGGAAAAGAAGATGAGGTTTAGAGGAGGAGAGGTGGTGTTCAACAGATTGAAAATTTGAGAAAAGGCCACGAATGTTGCAGAAGTTTAAGAAAAGTTAATGAGACAGAGGTCCAGAACAACTCTAATGGGCGGTAGCAGATCCAGCCCCGCTGCCCGGGTCTGCTTCCCGGTATCGGCAGGGGGGAAGGAGCCAGAACTGGGGACATTTATGGTCCCCTCCCCAGGGGACTCCGAGGCTGTTGAAGTTGATGTCATTTTTTTTTTTTTTTTAGCATAGACCAAATAACTTTTTCCAGCTTCTTTCATATTTCAAGCCGAAAATATAAATAAATACAGCCAATAAAATAATTGCTAGATGTTATAAAAAGAGAAAAATATCTAGCATGCATGCATGCAAGATTTTATATTAATTAATATTAGGTCTACGTCACAGAAAAGTGTTTCTCAACCTTTTTTCGTGCTGGCGACTCCATTTTACATTAAAAAAGATTCGCGATCTCCCTTCCCTAAATGATGCAGCAGCACACCGCAAAATCGGGTCCCGAATTATTTTTCACGTGACGATGGAAGGCTTGGTAAGAGGTAGATACGTAATCCTTTCACTGAGAGTGGTAATATCTACCATATTTACAGGAAATCTACACTATAAATTGGTTGAACTTTCGTCTGACAAGACCCTATAGTTGTCATTCCCGTCAAAAGATTTATGTACAGTTTGGATAGTACGGAAAAGCGAGTATCCGGAACTAGTATTTGAAACATTGAAAGTTTTAAGTCCATTTGCATCCTCATACTTATGCGAATTGGGCTTCTCATCGATGGTTGCAATTAAAATCATTGTTGCTTTCTGTTTAATCTATATTCAACCCAATATAACAAGGTTCACAAATGCAAAGTAGGCGCAGGTATATCAGTGAAAGCCAAAGATTAACAAAAAATAATTACGAAGAGCAGAAAATAATGTAAACTGTAAAACTAACATTACACAAGTTTTTCACTTGGGAAAAAATAGTCACTTGATTTTACTCATTTTGTAATTCTCGCAGGAAAAATAAACTTCGATTTTCCATGCAGGGTGAGTTTTCCGCAAAGCAACGGGACCCCCCCACCCCCCCCTCGAGCATTTTTGGCGACCTCCCGGGTTGAGAAACGCTGCCTGTGAAGATATGAAATACAGTATTTTTAACTCCTTTTTCTAATAATTAGTAGCAATCAGGGAGAGGAGAGGAAAGTAGGTCATATTCAAAATGCCGAGCACACTTTCATAGGTTATATTAACTCATTAGTGCCCATTGGTAGAATTTCCTACCGACAATGACTCATACCGAAGATCACGTGAATACAAGAAAAAGTGATGCAATAATGACAAACAATTTTGGCGGTAGAAAATTCTACCAATGAGCACTAAAGGGTTAACGTATTTATTGATATACAATTAAAAAATGTGTAGAGAAATTAGTTGTACATTGTACTATACATACACACAAAATGCAACAGTAATTACTGTACTGTACTTGCTTTTTACTATCAGCAAAGTACCTACTTATTTTGGTAATATGACACAATGATAAACAATGCTTCAAAAATAGTCTTATTTTTCTTATCAATTAATATTTATACAATATATATATATATATATATGGTTGTTTACATTTCCAAACTGTTATAACAACCATTATAATAACAGATTTACTGAATAAATACATTTAGAATCGTGTTGTTTTCTCTTTTGCATTATGTAAAGGTGACAAGCGTTTTAACATTACAATGATGAGTTTTGCCATTTATTCTTGAGGCCAATCATCGTGGTGTCTATTTACTTTTGGCAACCCTCTGTACATGGAATATCATGCTAAACACGCACCAGATATTTTGAATGAAATGCTGGTAATTACTGTTCCTCGAGTATGGCAGGGTTAACACGTAAAATGGCTCTGAACGCGAAACGTTATGCGTTTCCTCAGTTATTTACAGTAGATATATGACAGGTTGCGTGTGCTGAGTTCGAGGTGGGAGCAAGCTTTGCACATATTTATAAAAAAAAACTTATATATATATATATATATATATATATATATATATATATATCAGTGGCAGTTCTTTAAATTAGGCAGGTGAGGCGGTGAGGTGATGCTGATTAATTTAGTGCTAATGATTAATTGATGTAATGATTGATTGTTAATGACAGGCTGGGTCAATAATTTATGATGTTCTACGGTATCACCTGTTTGAAGGTGGCTAATAGAGTAGGCCTACTATAATTACGGTGATTAACAATTATATAACGTTCTGGATGAAGAATTCGCTGGTGAAGTAAAAGGTGACGCCAGAAGAGGTCTTGCCAAATGATTTCCCGTACAGCGGCCGAAAAATGACCGTTGAATACATATATTTGGACAAGGTTTGAACGAAACAATGTGCAGGAAACTTCGAAGCGAGAGAAGCTTCAGGGTGGGTCGGCCGTTTACCGGGGAGAGACGAGAGCGGGGGTTTGCCTCCTTGAAGACGGGGAGACGCTGGTCGCAGCTCTTGGTCCGTTACTCCATGTGGCGAAAATTTTCAAATTTGGTTCGTTTCTTTATGCGGAAGAAAACTGAATGGTAATTACAGTTTGTTAATAATGTCACTAAAAAAATGTTTGCACTGATTTCACTTATGTTTTGGCTGGGTATTCGATTTGTCACTCCGGGGTCGCCAATTTATAGTTACCAATTTATAATTATATTTTTAATGGCCAGTTTGTAGCCATGTTTGGTGCGTAAATCGGTACTATAAGGAATGATGGTAATTACCGTTATTTGATAATGTTATAAATTATTGTTATTAATGGATGCTTGGCCGAGGTCACCAGATCTTTCAGATCAAAGTTATGTTATTAATTAAGTTATTAATTAGGTTGATTGATAGATTGAGTTTTCTTCCTTTATTTAACACAAAATAAAGTGAATTATAAATGAAACAATATGCGGATTGTTTATATTGGAAATAATGTGTACACTTGAAATAATGCATTCAATATATAATGGTTTGACAATTAATAACGCGCGAGGTGACGAATAGTCTTTATATAAAGATAGGTGAATGATACAAAAAGCCCAAGTGGGGCTTGCACAAATGTTTACATGATCATGGTCAACGTGTCACTGATGTTGCATTTCGGAGAGCAAGGCGCTGTGACGTCATCTTAGCCGTGCTTGGTATGACGTTATCTTTGTCGAGTTTGATTTGATGAGATATATCGCTTTGTTGATGGCATGTTGCTAAGGTGTTTTGGAATACGTCTCTGTCAGGTCCCGTTAATATTAATAAGATAAATTTATATAAATGCATACAAATATTATTCATAAAAAGTTTTGTTCCCATTCATTTTGTACACAAAAATGCCTATATTTTATGCATAAAGTGCTAGCATTCGAAAAAAACTTGCTTCGCCTTGTATTCATGAGGCGAGACAACCAAAACGCTCAGTGTTGCTGCGAATATAAACTAGTTGTGATGACGCCGATGACGTCACTCACACTGCTGAAATATTACTGGCTAAGGCGAAATGAATTTTCGCCTCAGCCATATAATGTTTTATTGTTTTGTCATGTTATATATGTGTTATGCCACGAGTTAGGTTATTATATATATAATATATATATATGAGAAGAATGAAGTGCCTTCATATATCGTCTTTTATCGTCTTTCGAAGAGCCGCATGAGTTTTATATTTCACAAGGAAATTCTCGACGCATTTTGAAAGAGTATCAGAAATCTTAAATTTCTCCCGAATGACCTTGTGGTGGCGGAAGTGGGGGAGAGGATATTGAAGAGGAAGAGAGAATGTAACCAGAACCAAATTCTATATCTTGACTTTTGAAAGACGCACAATAATGGAGGAAGAAATATTATACAGAACGTTGGTTCTTTCAAAAGAACTGTATTGACGATATATATATATATATGACGATATATATATATATATCTGGCCTCCTGAAGAGCGCGAACATAGTTCCAACATAAAGAAGATCGATCCGAGGTCAAAACTATAGCCAGTGTCGCTTACATCTCATCTCGCTAAAATATTTGAAAGAATAGTAGACAGAAAATCTATGACTTTTTGGAAACTCAGAAAAAATTCAATGATAACCAACATGGATTTCGGTCAGGCAGATCATGCCTATCACAATTAATGGAACACTACAACAACATTATTGATGCACTCAAAAGTAATGAAAACTATGATGTAATATACAGACTTTACCAAAGCGTTCGACAAGTGTGACCATGGAATCATAATACATAAACCAAAATATATGGGAATAATAGGAAAAGTAGGGAAATGGATATACTATAATTTCCTTAGTGAGCGGCGGCAAGTCAAGTCGTTACACTTCAAGGAATATCTTCATCAGAATCAGAGGTCCTCAGCTCAGTACCACAAGGGACAGAATTAGCTCCACTACTCTTCATAATCATGCTAACTGACATAGATGAGGACGTTACCAGAGACAGCCGATGACACAAAGATCAGAAGGAAAATATGTAACCCAGAGGATATAGGATCTCTACAAACAGACATAAATAGAATCTACAAGTGGACGGAAGACAACAATACGAAGTTTAACACTGACAAATTTCAACTGTTACGGTACGGAAAAGGAGAGGACCTAATGTCCATGGAATAATCTACCCAAAATGGACAGGAAATTCAGAGAAATTCTAAAGCAAAAGATTTAGGAGTTGTAATGACTGATGATGCGAAATTTGAAACAAAATAACAGCAGTAAATAGAGCAAAAGAGAATAACTGGGCAGATAGTGAGAACCTTTAAACGAAGGGATAGGAATATAATGATTCCTCTACTGAAAACACTGATCATACCCAAATTGGAATACTGCTCCGTCCTAACATGCTCATATAAAAAAAGAAGACATTAGACTGAAGGGAATTAAACCTATATTCACTGGAAAGGAGAAGAGAGAGATACATCATTATTTACACTTGGAAAATAGTGGAGAAACTAGTCCCTAATCTTACTCTGAACCTTGTAACTCCCCAAACAACAGTGGAAAGTAGAAAAGGAAGACTGTGTCGTGTTCCCAAATTAAAGGGTAGACAGGAAACATCCTTAACCCTGAAAGAAAATAGTTTTGCTGTGAGAGGACCAAGACTGTCTAATCAGCTGCCCAAAGACCTAAGGAACACGAGTGGTGTTGCGTGGTCATCTTCAAAAGAAGATTAGATGCCTGGCTCAGAACAATCCCCAATCAGCCAGGCGTACCTGGCTATGTGAGATGGAGAGTACAAGAAACCAACTCACTACTTCAGGGGTGACAAGCTTGACCTTCGTGAAATGAGGAATCATCGCACGGAACATTTGAAAGTGTGAAAGGAAAGGTATACACCTTGTTAACCTTGTTTGGGTTCCGTGCGTCTGTCTTTCTTCACACGAAGGTCAAGCTGGTGGCCCCGCCTCTAGTTCTGGTTTGGTGGAGGAACGAGTTGCTCTCTTGCGCTCTCTACCGTACATAGCCAGGTACACCCGGCTCATCTGGTACCGTCCTGAGCCAGGCATCTAGTCTTCTTTTGAAGACTTCAACTTTGACCCCTGTAACGTTTCTGAGGTCCTTTGGAAGCTGGTTGAAATTGTATCGTCCGCAAATGATGTTACTATACTGTTGCTGTTTACTCCACTGTCTATGTCTGTTAGCATGATAATGAACAGGAGTGGGGCCAGCACTGTACCTTGTGGTACTGAGCTGCGTACTTCTGATTCTGATGATGATATACCTTCAAATTTGACCACCTGTAATCGTTTTCTGGGGAAGTTGTAGATCCATTTTCCCACTTTGCCTGTTATTCCCAAATGTTTCATTTTATGTGCTATTATCCCATGATCGCATTTGTCGAAAGCTTTCTCAAAATCCATGTATATGACATCATAGTTTTCATTGCCTTCAAGTGCATCTAGGATATTGTTATAATGCTTTATAAGTTGTGATAGGCTTGATCTTCCTGATCGGAAT
Organism: Bathynomus jamesi; assembly: GCA_023014485.1. Taxonomy (NCBI): domain Eukaryota; kingdom Metazoa; phylum Arthropoda; class Malacostraca; order Isopoda; family Cirolanidae; genus Bathynomus; species Bathynomus jamesi. The sequence goes on from JAJOZX010005881.1 coordinate 215,970, forward strand.
CCGTGCTGATTTTCGTTGAATCTTTCCAGCGTCCCCAAGAAGTCATAGATTTTCTCTCTGACTATTCTTTAAAATATTTTGGTGAGGTGGGACGTCAAAGACCCTGGTCTATAGTTCTTTGCGTGAGATATATCCCCTCCTTTATATGTAGGAACAATGTTTGCTCTTTTCAAGACGCTTGATAATTTCCCAGTGTCCAGGGATCTTCTTCATATCCAGTAAAAGGGTGTAGCTATTTCATTTTTACAGTTTTTAATTAATAGTGCGTTCCATTTGTCCGGACCTGCAGCTGAATGTGATTTCATTTGTCTTATAGCTCTCGCTACATCTTCTGGGGTAAAATCAGTCTGTTATACATTCTGCTTGCAATTTCTCTTTGAAGAATGCATCTATGTCAGGTATCGCTTTATCACTTTTTGGGGTACTGAAGACCGATTCATACTGGGCTCGCAATGTTTCAGATATTTCTTTTAGATCGTCTGTTAGTCCATTATTTCCTTTCATTAATGGCCCGATAGTAGCGCGCGTTTTTGCTTTCCTTTTCGCATAGCTGTAGAAATATTTTGGATTTTCCTTTATTGCTTCTACCGCCTTTTCCTCATCCCTCTCTGTATGGCCCTTTATCAGAGTTTGTATTTCCTAATCGATTCTCTATTGTATTACTTTCCTGGCATTGTTGTCTCCGCAATTAGCTAACTTCGTCGCTACTCTCTTTCTTTTGCGAAATATTCTTCTCCTTTGCCTCTCTAGCCAGTTCCTCTTTCCTTTTGGCTGTGCTTTCGGAACATATTTTTCCAAAATTCTCAGCGTCTTTTCTGCTAAGGTTGCTAGCAGGGGTGTGCAGGGACTGGTTCGGTCCGGTTCGCCCGAACCGGTTGTTAAATTTCGATTGGATCACCGAACCGTTTGTTAACATCAATGACTTTCGGGATTTTGTTGATTCAAATGTGGAATCAAAGAATATTCCTCTTCCACCTACCATTGCTAACGCTAAGAAAATAATGAACACAAATGCTATTAGCAGCGCGGAAGCAGAACAAGGCTTTAGTGTTATGAACGATACTGCGAAAGCGGAAAGAAACAAGCAGTGGTCGTTTCAATATTTATTTTTTTTTAATGAAAAATTAGTTATTTTTAGATAATTATGTCATTAGTGAGTATAAAGAATATGTTAAATAATTTCTGCCAAAATGTTACAAAATGCCATTTGGAAAAGCTAAAATGCTCTGCCCCGGTCCCCGCTAGGGGAGCTACCGCTCACCCCAGACCCCCTAGCTTAATGACTCGCGCCATTGGCGCTCGCCGATTTACACCCCTATCTGTATCAGAACCGGTTGTTAAGAAATTGGCAGCACATCCCTGGTTGTTAGCATTTCCTCAGTTGTTTTATTATCTAAAATTGTTTTCCACTCTATTTGGGCCATATGTGATCTGATTTCTTTCCAATTTGTCTTGATATATATATATAATATATATATATATATATATATATATATATATAAGGTAACGTCTGTGTTTTGGATAAAAAGAAATAGCCTGTTGGAATATTATTTTGACAACGGTGGAGCAAGTGAATATTCCAATGCAACGAGTTAATTTTTTTTTTTTGCTTGGTAATGCTCACGTCATTCAATATGTTCTGAGAAAAGTGACCACACTGTCATTTTGATAATTTGCCAGACGGGACAAGAAATAGCCTGTTGGAATATTATGACTTCTGTATTATAATTATTTCTACAAAATTACGGAGTTGTGCATAACCTTTACTAGGAAAGTTGCAGACTTTACTGGTCTGCCATAGTAGATGTGTTATATATAGTTCAATCGATAATTTCATTGTGATTTCAGATCAACAACTGAAGGTGACGATGGCTGGTGTCGTTGGAGATAGTGAGGAACAACGTGTGTTAGTAGACAGAATTCGAGCAAATGTCTATCGAAAATCAATAGAAGCAGGTGCAGCATTCATCAATTGGAAGTGGATTGGTCAAAAACTTCATCGTAGTGAAAAATGAGTGACTGAGTGTTGGAAGAAGGGATACGACTAGTGCTTTACAAAAATTTGGTGAAGGCAGGACCGAAAAACCGTCGCGGGAGAGCGAAGACATTTCGATTGAAAGCAGTAGCAAAAAGGCGACGAAGCTGCACTCATGATGCTAAAATCATCTTGTAGAGACGAAGGAAGTCTTTCCATGTGATCCCAAAATCAATGATATTCCTAACAAGCATTGAGAATCTACTTTGGTTTTGCGATTCTACAGATCTACAGAAGCTAAGGCTAACAAAGACCCTAAGATCCACTCTAAGGTTAGCCTGAGAAAAAGAAGAAAGTAAGGGGTTAAAAGAAGAGAATAAGGGGTTAAGTAAGTGGCAAAACCTATCACTCATGGGTTAAAATTCATTCAGAAAGAGAGAAAGACACCATCACCATCCGCCGGCCACTGCCGACAAGTCGGAAAAATAGTCGAAGAGAATACTTCCAGCTGTTGAAGACCAGTCCTCCACTCCATAGGGAGGTAGAGGATGCAACCCACTCTGCCGGAAAGGGGTGAAAGATGAAAAGAAGTAAAATAAGAACGCATTACAAACCATGCAATACATTCTTAACTCAAAGCAACACATACCTCCAGCAGTTGCAGACCGGTCCTCTACTCCATAGGGAGGTAGAGGACGGAGCCCACTTCGCCGGAAAGGGGTGGAAGATGAAAAGAAGTAAAATAAGAACGCATTACAAACCATGCAACGCATTCTTAACTCAAACGCTATCATCTTACCATGCAAACTACAGACATGCACTGAAGAGAGTTACAGACATGCAAATAAGGAGAGAGAGGAAAAAGTATAAAGAATAACAAAAAGTGGGTTAGTTTACGCTACGAACTACATCTAAGTTCGTGTTAGTCTAATTTTTTTTTTCTGGCATCACACGCTGGCATTATCGTCAACAGACTCATCTTCGATCACCACCTCCAGAGCTCCTGCTGCTAATTGTTTTATTATATTAAACAACGTTAATAATTTTAACGAGGGAGAGGGAAAAGGGTGAGTCTCAGAGGGAAATGGGGGTGTCTCAGAGGGAAATGGGGGAGTCTCAGAGGGAAAAGAGGGAGTCTCAGAGGGAAAAGGGGGAGGCTCAGAGGGAGAAAGGGAGGTTCAGAGGGAAAAGGGGGAGGATCAGAGGGAAAAGGGGGAGGCTCAGAGGGAGAAGGGGGAGGCTCAGAGGGAGAAGGGGGAGGCTCAGAGGGAGAAGGGTGATTGTTTTATATTAAACAACGTTAATATTTCTAAAATGCCTATCTAAACGGTTTTTAAACATATTAACGCTGGTAGAGTTCACGACGGGTGCGAGAAGATTATTCCATTTATCAATTACTTTAAACGTAAAGAAGTTTTTAGCGATATTAGTAATGAAACGTCTGCCACGCAACTTAAATCCGTTATTACGAGTATTGCTATTATCGAAAGTGAACAGTTTTCAAAATTTACGTTATCGATGTTATTAACGATTTTGAAAACTTCAATAAGCTCCCTCCTTAATCTCCTAGTTTCGAGTGAACGCAAGTCTAACTCTTTAATCCTATCTTCATAAGGCTTGTTGCGCAATGACGGAATTAGTTTCGTGGCACGACGCTATCAATATCCTTCCACAAATACGGGCACCAAAACTGAACGGCACATTCTAAATGAGGCCTGACTAGGAACTTGTAAAGGGGCAATATAATATTCTTCGATTTAAATTCGAAATTACGCGCTATGAAGCCTAACATCCTATTAGCTTTAGCGCGACTCCAGGCACTGGTTCTTAACTTTTAAATCCTTAGATACGCGTACGCCTAAATCTACTTCCTCGTCAACGCTCGCTAACTCTCTATCATCCATCGTGTACGTGTAATTATTGTTACGAGAACCTATATCCAAAACTTTACATTTGTCTACGTTAAATTGCATCCGCCATTTATCCGTCCACTCCATAATCCTATTTACATCGTCTGGAGCCATTTCTATCGTCCTCGTTAACAACCTAACCGCCTATTTTAGTATCGTCCGCGAATTTTGACACGTTACTAGTCAATCCTACCGCTACCTACACCCAACCACCCCGATTCACTACCATTAACAACGACCCTCTGTCTCCTAGCACGAAGCCATTCCTCTAACCAGTTAGCTACCTGACCGCGTATACGTGCTTCTTAACCTTCGCAATTAATCTTCTATGCGGAACTGTATCGAACGCTTTTTAAAATCTAAATAAATAACGTCAGCCGCTCTATGCCTATCATATTCGTGTTATAAAATTCTAACAAATTAGTTAAACAAGATCTATCTGCGTCTGTGGGATGAAGACGATTTCATGTACCTGGCACCAAGTGATGAATTTTTCGTTTGGACTGTCCCGTCGGCCAAATTGTGAAAATGACAGTGTGGTCACTTTTCTCAGAACATATTGAATGACGTGAGCATTACCAAGCAAAAAAAAAAAAAAACATCAGAATATTCACTTGCTCCACCGCTGTCAAAATAATGTGGGTGATCAAAGAAGGCGCTTCTTGGGATGGTGCATATATATTATCGGCAGACGACACAAAAAATGTAATTCCATTTCTTTCGGAGCCACAAAATGTAATAGACACCACGGAAGTTGTTTATCTTCATATTGCCCCATGCCACTGTGCAAATGCCATCCAATAACTTCTGATAGACTCTGGAATTGATTTCTTTGATCAGACTCAATAACCAAGAAATTCCCCGGATCTGAACGTAGCAGAGCACTTTGGAGCGATTTTCAAGGACAAAGTGTAAGATTTGATGCTGCAGGAACTTGATTCCAATGAATATTCTCAAGAGGTTCTCTTTCACCACATTCAAACTAGCCTCCAAGAACTTGAACACGATAAAGATTTGTTTGAACGTTTGGTGAAATCATACCCTGAACGTCTGAGAGCTGTGTTTGAGGGTAATGGGAAGCATACAAGATATTGATACGCTTTTGTATTCAGTTTGAATAAAGCTTTCAAATGGTATACATACTATTTTTTGTTGTATTTTTGTTTACTTTGGTTTGTAGCCCCAAGCGAATGGTTACGTCCCCTACAGTACTGTAGACATTCGGTATTCCGACCAGATGAGGACTAGAACCCAGTCAGATTACCCGAATCGTCGGATTAAGCGATAAATTATTAGGGACGCCAAGGCGATCCCAATTCCCCAAGAGTTTAAAAGATAATTAAATAAGTGTAAAGTTAAGAAAACAGTCCCGGATTGGCTGAATCTTTTGTGCTCAGTTTGATTTTCGAAGGGAAATTATGGATGGTCGATCGTCGGATTAAGCGATGTGGCATCGGACTAAATGACGAATGGTCCCAATTGGTAATCGTCAGAAGAAGCGAAATCGGAACGCCCGAACGTCGGGTTACCGAATGTCTACTGCATTTACTTTTATAAGTTACTTCGCAAACGTTATACACAATTTTTCCATGACACTAACCAAGTAGCTAAACTGGCTTATCTCAGAGACATCTTTGTGTTCAGAACTAATTAAACCTGTCCATGCACGGACCCTTCACAAATTGCTTATGAAAATTAAGATAAAATCTTTTGGAAAACACTTATTATAAGGGTCTCAAAAAATAGACTCAAATATATATGACACATTTTTTCTATGAGGACACGTAGCTAGTAATTGAAATAAATTTCAGTTTGAACAAAAATACTCAATGTGGCTTTCAAATGATACTTGCTGAAACTTGGTATCAAATTCGAGGATTAATTTCCCAAAATTTGTGGCTCCAAGATCCGTTCACATCACACTTTGTGAACAAGTTGACGACATCTGGAGGAGACAAACTCATCGAGTTTCGTGATTCTGCATTCACTCCACTTTACGATACAAGTTTCTTCAGGATTTACGGAGTGGTCTCAAGGATAGATATTCTTCTCTGGGTGAAAATGTTTTAAAAGTGTTACTACCATTTTTATCCGTATCTCTTTATGAAGTTGGATCTTCAGTTATGTCAGTGCTGAAAACGAAACAAACTACTTGGATTTGGACACATTTGGACTTTCGAATTTCATAATCCTAGAACAGAATTGTTGACAAAAACATGCAAGGACAATGTTTCGGTCTTACGACATCTGATCGATTTGGCATTCTATCGACAAGTTATTATTAGATTAGATTAAGTTAGGGGAGGTTACGCTAGGTTAGGTTGTTAGTTTTTTTCAGAATATCGATGTTCTGGTCTTGTCGGCGAAATGGACATGGGGGTTCCATTTCAACTCAACCCCTTATCAATTCAACCTCCATAAATTCAATTAGCATGCATTTATGTTTAAACATAAGTATATCAAGATATAGTAACACTTTTAACGAAAATATCACGACTTAACCTAACCAATTGTCAAGGGCGTACAGCTGACCTAACCGGGCATTCAATAATTTTCCTGTAGGTTTAACGAAAATATCACAATTTAACCTTACATGAAATCCCTGAACATTTTAGGGATTTCATGAAATTTTTAGTTACACAGATTCCCTGTAGCACACACACACACACACACATATATATATATATATATATATACAGGGCGTCCCAAAAAAATGTATACACACTTTAACAGCTGATAGCTCAATTGATGTTTCTTTCTTTCCAAGTTAAACCCATTAGAATTAATAATGGCAGTCAGACTAAGCTTTGAACAAGGAAATTCATTCTAAAATGCTACTGGAAGTGTGAAAACGCAGTTGAAGTGCAAAGACAGTTTAGGAGGGAGTTTCAAACAGATCCACCAACGCGACTTACCATCACTCGAATTAGAGATAAGTTTGAAGCCGATGGAACTGTTCAGAATGTCCACAAGAAGCGTTCCGGAAGACCACGGACATCGACAAGCCCCACAAAGCAAGAAAGAATACTGGAAACGTATCACCAAAGTCCAAGAAAATCTGTGCGGCAAGCGAGTCGTGAGGTAGGAATTTCAGAATCGTCTGTCCAACGCATTTTGAAGCGCTGTCAATGGAAAAGTTACATTCCAAGATTAGTCCATGCTATTAATGAAGATGATGATGATGATCCGGACCGAAGAGTGGAGTATTGCGAGTGGTACTTGGCACGATGTGGATGTGGATTGGACGAAGGGGTTTCGTAGAATACCCTCCGCGTTCACCAGACCTCACACCACTAGACTTTTTTTTATGGGGATACTTAAAAGACAAAGTCTACGCTATAAAACCTGCAACAGTCGCTGAATTGAGAGCAGCCATTGAACGAGAATGCACACAAATACCAAACGAAATGTTTCGTGATGTTTGCGATTCCATTGCTTCGCATTATCAGCAGTGCCTGGACCAGAACGGACGTCAGTTTGAAAACAGGCGTTGACAAAACAATTAAATAATGTCTGTAGATTCTATTACATTTTGAAAATGAAATGTATTTTAATAAACACTGCCTTTATAATTATTTAAAGTGTGTATACATTTTTTTGGGACGCCCTGTATATATATTCTATTGAATACTGCAGACAGATTTATTTTGCAATGTCTTATTAGCCAAGCTCATTAAAACTCGCTTATTACTCAATATTGCAGGAAATTATGCTGCTAATAAGAGATTCATGATAGCCAGATTACGTCATTACAAAGTTGGAGATCCAATAACCTGGATACGTGTTTTTTTTAATATTTTTAATAATGGTATGTGTCTAATATATACGGTATCCCAGCAATGCTCATTTAATATAAGCGGGATTCTGACACTAACATAATATTCTGGATTATTCTGTAAGAGTCCGCAGTTTCTGGATTATTCTGTAATAGTTTGCAGTTGTACCGTAAATAATAATTAACCAACGCTCGTAGCTAATTGGGTAAAAGCGTTTCCCTATAAGCGAAGTGAATACAGTAAGGTCGGGGGTTCGAAGCCAGATAATGCTAGTAATAATAATAATTCAGGGATTAGAGCAAGGGGTCGCGTTCGTCTGGCCTGAGCGCTGTGCCAGGTTCTGACCCTCCTCACTGTTTACTAAAAATTAATTATTTTTCATTTAATTTTCAAAATTTTAATACGCTGAAAACAAAAGATCAGATCATCAATAAAGATCAGGTCATATACAGGGTGTTCAAAAAGAATCGTAGAAATTCCGTTTGATGTAGCTACATTTGTACAATTCTTTTGCGTATGAAATGGATCGTGACATGAGGTTTTTTTTTTTGAGGTCAGAGAACGATTCAGAATTTGAAATACCAAAAATTCCAATAAACTGAATCACTTTCAATAATAATCATATATTCCACAAGCCTTACATACGCCTTTTCATCCAAGTAAATGTTAATAAATTACCTATTACAAAATATTTCGCACAAAGCAAATCAATTTACAGTATAGCGGTAATTTAAAATTCTAATTACCTTAACCATATACGGTGTTCTATTATATATATATATATATATATATATATATATATATATATATATATATATATATATATATATATATATACACTCAATGTCCACATATATAAACTTAATTTGAGTCCTATTTACATTAAATACTCCAAAAAGAGCCACGAAATTTGTGAAATTTGATGATTTCTAAACCTCAGCATCCTCAAATATTCACAGAGCGACAATATTCTGTACGAGTCTATTTACGATAGTAATTGGAGGACACCGTTATTTCATTAAATTTCTCCCAAATGACAGAAAACCACATCCGCGAGGTAGGACCCGAAAAACACCGTAAATCAGGTTAGTTCACGACATGCATTGTATTGTTGTTTGGTCAGAGAACATATTAAATGTCATTGATGAATTAAGGGTAATGCGAGTGTAATTGCAACATCAAATATTACCTAATTAAATAATTATTAAAGGCCTTTGTAGGTGCGAGCACGCACGCACACACACACACACACAGAGGATTGACAAAAATAAACACCGCAATGATTATCCTCAGGAACAAATGGCAAAGCTCATCAATGGAGTGCCAGAATGAGTGTCACCTTTACATAATGCAAAAGGGAAAGCAACACCATTCTAAATATCAAATGGGGGGGGGGGGAACCCAACGTGTCTATTTACTTTTGTCAACCCTCTGTATATCTACACGTATTGTTTAATGTATGTTTATCGATTAATGTACAAGTGATGGGGTATATGAACGTAACATTTTAAATGCAAAACCGTACTTAAGTAAGATAGAAAGGAAAAATGCAAAGACTCACAAGCAGCTAGTGGGACCTCGAACCCATACTGCGTGGTCTCAGAGTCAGCGCTGCTATCAATCATACCACCCAGAACCCCGGAGGGGAGTAACAACACCGTTTCTCTGTAAGCGAAGACACTGAGGTCGGGGGTTCGAATCCTGATGATGCTAGTAATAATAATACGGGAGTTACAGCAATTGGTCGTATTAATTGGCCTGAGCCTTGTGCCAGTTTGTGGCCCTTTTGAATGATGACTATACCGAGTAAGCTACGGACGCTGCCAATTCTTAGTGGTACCAAGAGAGAATAGGTAGCCTGGCTCTGCTGAATATAGTTCGATTATGTAAAGAAGAGCAAACGATTTATATGATAATTGAAACCCACTCTAATAGACAGAGTTTATTTCCACAATAGTTTCGATGCCCACTGGCATCCTCTTCGGGTGGATACAGTAAAACGAATCAATTCGTTTTTCTGTATCCACCCGAAGAGGATGCCAGTGGGCATCGAAACTGTTGTGGAAATAAACTCTGTCTATTAGAGTGGGTTTTAATTATCATATTTTGACCTTCACGTAGAAAAAAGTGAAGTTTTTTTGCATAAACGATTTATAGTTTTAATTTTAATATGCAACTTTAGGGTAACAGAGTATTCTTTCGGTATATTTTATTCTTTCAACATTTCCTATAAAAAGAAAAGACTCTTTGGACTTGATCTAAATGTCGACAAGTTTCAATAAACGTTTCTTCTCATTGGCGCAGCTACGTCGTAGCCAATGTTATAATACCGCTCGCTTCCCGTCGATCAGCGAAATTAAACGATATTAGGTCTGGACAGTAATTGGATGGGAGACCGTCTTTTGCGTCCAGATTACGTAGCGACTCGCAGTTCGGATTCCATTTAAAAGCTGTATAGTGTATAAGGTCCCCTTCGTCAAATGGCGTTATACAGGGTGTCCCAGAATTAACTATCTATTTCAATGAAATCGGACAAATTTTTTAAAAACACACTTTTATTTATGTTTATCATGTTTAATATGTGTTAAAAATGTATAAATTTCTAAATTTTTTTCATAATTTTATTTTCATAATTTTTTCATTATCTGGTCCAATGAAAGACCGTCTGAAGTCATAGAATGGCAAAGAGACTCTCCAAAAGTTAACGTGTGGCTTGGAATGACCAAATCCAAAATTTATGGCCCATTCTTCTTTGCGGAAGCAACTGTAACAGGTACCGTCTACCTTGATATGCTTCAGCAGTTTCTCGAACCACAGCTTCTTGATGATGGCATTCTTGATAATGTTGTGTTTCAACAAGATGGAGCACCATAAATTTTGGATTTGGTCATTCCAAGCCACACGTTAACTTTTGGAGAGTCTCTTTGCCATTCTATGACTTCAGACGGTCTTTCATTGGACCAGATAATGAAAAAATTATGAAAATAAAATTATGAAAAAAATTTAGAAATTTATACATTTTTAACACATATTAAACATGATAAACATAAATAAACGTGTGTTTTTAAAAAATTTGTCCGATTTCATTGAAATAGATAGTTAATTCTGGGACACCCTGTACACGTATGTTGCGAAGGAGATTAAACAATCCCATTTTATCTCTGGTAAATTTTATTTGCTTCGTTAGACCAAGATTACTTACTATCTTTTATATTTGTTATCAATTAGTTACCGTACTCGTATGCCCCAGACACCCTAATCCTTCTACGTTTAATAATTTAAAGTAAAAACGGAACCTAATTGACTGACGTTAAATGTGGCCAACGACATGCATCTTAAAAGTTTGGTTTGGCTTAATTTGACAAGTTGATAAAAAGTTAGGTTGGTACTTGTAGGTTATCCCCCCCCACCACCAATTTTGACAGAATATTTTCGTTAAAACTAACGAAAATATCACGACTTAACCTAACCAATTATCAAGGGCGTACAGTTGATCTATTATTAATTATAACATTGCTTGTTTCTGGAATAGTATTTACTATTTACTAATAGATCAACTTTACGCCCTTGATAATTGGTTAGGTTAAGTCGTGATATTTTCGTTAGTTTTAACGAAAATATTCTGTCAAAACTGGTGGGGGGGGGGGAGATAACCTAAAGTACCGTTAGGTTTACGGACTCACTTAGAACCATAACCATGTACGTTTTGTAAGATAAGTTAAATTTAGTCAGACTAGCCGTATCTATATACATACATACAGTACATTATCAAAATCTCATTTCCCAACGAATTGGGGTGAGAAGGTAGAAACAACCCGGATGTAAATAAAGAAGGTAGTGAAGAGAAAAGGCAGAACCTAAAGCGTACACATCCATTAACACAGACGTCCTGGTGGGCCAGCGCCCTACCACATGGCAAAGTTCTCTACACTTGCGGCGCTTCATACAGCATGCGTGGCTACGCTTGCAGGCCTTGTTAAAATATAAAAAGAGTCCCGAACTTACATACTTCTGACAAACTTCCGCCATTCCAACCTACTTGAAGCCACTTCTTGTGCATCTCAGATGAAATCCACGAAATTTCACGCGCGCAATCCGATCCACGAACTGACACACAGGAAATCTCTCATCGCTCATAACATACATCATTTATCAACAGGTTCATATCACCATTTTCTCTCACCTTCTCGCCCACACCCGTCCTTACACACTTCACACTCCCTATTCACACTCTCCACCTCCTTTCTTTTTTGTTTCACACAATCCTACAACATCAAACCTTTCACCTTTGAACATTTGCAACACTTTTGCTCTCTTTTGTTCATCATCTATTCCTCTTACATTTCACATCCCCAAACTGGCCTGCCTGAGGTTACGTGGGCGGCCCGGGCAGGTGCGACACTCACGTCCGGGATTATTATTGCCTTTCGTGGGGAGAAACAAAGAATGATGGGACCCCCAAACCAAACGTTCCCCTGCTGTAAAGATGCGAAGCTAGCCGCACCTTTCGGCGGGCGCTGGGTCACCACATCCCTACGCCATCGCCAGGTCTATATGATAGCTTGAATGATAATTTAAATTCATAATTCCTAAGGCATAAAATACTAAACTTAACCTTTAACTGGTTGGGTAGGTTCTGACAGACCTACATGTGAGTAGGAGGCGCTTGTATGCATAAATCTCCTGAGTAGATTTCCATGTCATTCTCTAGTCTTCTGGTAGAGTGGTAAGGCGCTGACATAATAACGAATTATAATTATTTATGCGTTAGTTTTTTTTTACTCTGCCTTGTTTTAGTCTTTATAGGCTGATAAAAATGGTTAATAAAAGCACACACACGTGTCTTCCCGCTCAATTTTTTTTTTAATCACGTTATTTAAACAGATGATTGAATTTTGTAATAAGTTGACTTACGTTAATAAGTTCTATTCTAATTACATTCAGATTTTAGTTCAACTAAGTTGAAAAAATGCATTTACGTTCAAAACAAGTCATTTGAGAAGTGAAACTAAAATTAAACATCAAAGATTAAACTCAAATTCACTTTCAAACTTAAATTTAAGGAGTTTATATGCGCTTCATTCTTGTGAAAATATTTTGTTTTCTAATTCTTACTTCATTGGGCTTCAAAGAGTTAAATGGCTTCAGAAACTGTGTAAATTTTCACACGAAAAATATGGTCTGTAAAGAATGACTAAAATGTACACAGTTACGGAACGAATAAACTTTTGTGCTGAAACAACTGTATATATATATATATATATATATATATATATATATATATATATATATTATATATATATATATATATATATATATATATATATACTATATGATCAAAAGTATTCGGACACCGCATGGTTTTGGGAAAAATGGTTTTATTATGGCATTTAGTAACCAGTAGGTCCACCCTTTGCTTTTATTACAGCGTCAACACGTCGAGGCATACTTTCCACCAGTTTTCGGTAAGTCTGTGCAGGAATGGCTCGCCATTCCTCTTGCAGAGCTGATGCAAGAGATGCAAGTGAAGCCGGGCGTGGTGTGCGGTTTCGTATCCGTCGCTCCAGTTCGTCCCACATGTGCTCGATTGGGTTGAGATCGGGCTCTGAGCAGGCCAGTCTAACAAATCCACCTTATTTTCACGAAACCAGTCCTGCACACGCCTTGCAGTATGGCAGGGAGCTCGATCCTGTTGAAACAAACAATGGCCATCTCCGTAGTATTGCCACAGTGTAGGGAGGGCCGAATTGTCCAGAACGTCGAGATAAACGTCAGCGTTCATGGTAGTGGGTATAACAACCAACGGGCCGAGCCCTAGCCAGGAAAAACAACCCCATACCATGATGGACCCTTCACCGAACTTCACCGTTGGACGTACACAGTCAGGAAGAAGCCGTTCTCCGGGCTGTCGCCACACCCAAACACGCCCATCAGACTGGAAGAGTGAATACCGCGACTCGTCGCTCCAAAGAACAGTTTTCCAGTCCTCCACGGTCCAGGAACGACGGGAGACACAACCAGGCCAAACGACGCGTGGCATTAACTTTTGTAATCAGTGGCTTGTGTACAGCTGCTCTACCATAATAACCGAGTCTGTGCATCTCTCTGCGGATAGTTACAGTACTAACGGAGGTACCGGATGCTCTTCCTACCTCCTCAGCGATGGAAGCGGCAGAGGACGTGCGGGACTTCTTGACATGTCGTACCAGACTTCTTCTATCACGTTCCGTCAGTTTGCGTGGTCGTCCGGAACGTTTTTTCGCGTTAGTTTGCACCGTCGTGCTTCCATCTCATGATAACATCCGCTACAGTCGACTTTGGTATATCCTGTTTGGCTGCAATGTTTCGTATAGAAACGTTACTTAAATAACATCCGATGACGAGTCCACGTTGGAACTCGGAGAGTTCACGTCCGCGCGGCATGGCTTCACAACAGTTACTGATAACTTAACAGAACACCCTCAGCATTATAGTTTCGCCACGCTTTTTCCCAGCATACCTTTCGGCGAAGGTGATATTTGCAGAAATGCGGATTTCCAGGGTGTCCGAATACTTTTGATCATATAGTGTATATATATATATATATATATATATATATATATATATATATATATATACGCATGAATTCAATCTAATTCGACTTCATTCCAGTGTAATCTGTTTAATTCAAGTCTTCATAATTTTCATATTTAATACAACTTATTCATCCCCTAACCTAACCTAATCAATCGTACGCCTAACGGCTAATAATTATTAATCAGTCAGGACGGGCACAAATCGGCACAGTGGCTCAGGCCAGACTAATGTTGGGAGTGTAAAATCGGGATTTATTAATGAATATAAAATAACAATTCATAATACATAAATGTAAGTTAGGATTGTAAAAGGTAGGAAATGGGCCTACCCTGAATTTGGACAAGCGTACGTGACCTGAACCACGAAGCCAGAGCAAACAAGTTTAGTTTTGTTCATATTTGTCATATCAATTAACCAATTAGGCCATAGGTTTGTTCGTCACGTGATATGTACCTCCAGTTTTGTCCAAGCCTGTTATTAAAGACAAATTAGGGTATTTTTCCCACAATCTGCTCCCATGCAAAATTTAAATGTTTTAAAAAAATTATTGAATGCCCGGTTAGGTCAACAGTACGCCCTTGACGATTGGTTAGGTTAAGTCGTGATATTTTCGTTAGTTTTAATGAAAATATCACGACTTAACCTAACCAATCGGCAAGGGCAACGAAAAGGAGGGAGATAACGAAAAAGTGCCCAAATTAGTTTTCAAATAATACTAGATCTATATAAGTAAGTGATTTGACATCATAAATAGGCCAATAAAGTTAGTTAAATATTAGAATAATTATGAAATTATAAAAACTATTGAAATCATATATTAATTTCTGTTTCTTAAGTTATAGGTGGAATAATAAATAAACTGAAGATCAGGTGTAAAGCGCGAATGGAGTCAGTCAGGAAGTTGAATCGAGAGAGTCTGAGTCGTTGGAAGCAATTTCTTCATCTTAAGATCGTTTTGTTCTCCGTTGTTTATATTTTCAATTTCCCTATTCGAGCCCGTGGGAAGTAAGGCCTATATTCACGATGAATTAATTTAGTAAATTCATTATTTCCCTATCTAGGGCCGCCGACGAAAGTAAATGCTTTCTGAGCCCTAGGCTTTTTATTTATGTCAGGAGCGAGGCTATATCGTTTTTGAAGGCCTACTTTATTTTCGGTTAAGGCTTAACTTTACCTCTTGAATTATGTAACGTAAGTGTAAACTTATATTAATTTGGGACGTTTTCCAGTTTATGTACCGTTTTCTACAGTACATTACATACAGCATAGTAAACATCCTGTGCCCAAGTGACGAAAGTTATAATGTGGGTTAGGTTAGGTTACGTTAGGTTAGGTTAGGTTATCAAGAACTAATTTTTTATCACTCATTTTTGATCTGAAAAGAAGCAAAAATAAATTATATGAAAAACGGTACACAAACTGGAAAAGGTCCTTAATTTGTGACCATAAGATTAAAAGTATAAAAATTTTGGTGTTTCATAATAACAACAATTTCTATTGCTGGTCGAAAGTAAAATTTATGAATTTAATATAACGGTTCGATAAACAATGTTAGTTTACTTAGTTGTGGTCTAGTTGGAAAGTTGAACGAATAGTAAAGCATCAATGGTCACGTTACCATCCTCATGTGGTTGTGTCGTCACGCACCAACCCACAGACGAGTCAATGGACGGTTTACCGAAACACCCGGAAACCCCGAACCCTTTACTAATGCGGTTCATTGCACTAACTTCTGAATAATTAATACCAGCAGCATCGGGAGTCGAACTTATAATCTCAGTGTCTTAATTTAACTTGTAGGGAAATTGTTACCCACTGAGCTGCTGTGCTGACATACCTAACGGCTAAAAAAGTAACCTAATCGGGTACTAAACAGTAGTTTCATATAATTTCAGTATTATTTGACTTAATTCCAGTACGCTTCATTTACTTCCATTCTCGGTGAATCGATTTAATTCCATTCGACCTTATTCCAACCACAATTTTTTGTTCATCTTTGTTCCATTCTACCTACTTCAGCCTACACACACACACACACACACACATGCGCCTCTCCGTATAAGCGAGGTACCGACTTTTATTAATCCATATATCTAAGAACTAACTAACCTAACCAAATTAACTTAACTAACCTTAGTGCCTTCGAAACGAGAAGGGCGTGATAAGGGTTTCGGACGCAGTTGAGGGCTCGAAGAATGGTTTCGTTTAGTCGTTAGATAGTAATGAGGTACTTGTTAATCTAGCCTAACTTAAACTAACTAAACCTTACTAACCTAACCTAATCTAATCTAACTTACCTAATCAGACCCATCATATCTTTTTTCAGACTGAAAATGTTTCTAAATATTTACAGAAATTTTTTAATGTTCTGAGGTACCAAAACTATTAGTGTTCAAAAAGAAACTCAACCCGAAACAAAAAGAAAAAGGTTAGGTTACAATGATATATGCATTTTCCAGTGGGTTGCGTTTCTTTTTGAACACCCTGTATATATATATATATATATGTGTGTGTGTGTGTATATATATATATATATATATTATACACAGGGTGTTTCACAATCGGTCTGCCATACTTTGGGGGGTGATATCGAGTAAAAAAAAGTTAATACAACATAGGTGCTATTTCCAACCGTTGCGGAGCTACTGACGTTTTAAGATGTGCAAACAACAAATCCCTATTTGTGTGTAATTCGATAGATGGCAGTACCGGTGGTAGTTTCGGTTAACGAAGTTACCACTACTAATCCTCAGTTTTTTCTTTCAGTTGGTTCTAACTCCGTTAGATTTCTTTTTATGGGGCCTTATGAAAGAGATGGTCTACAGACTCTACAAGATCAAAGTACGAACGAGAGAGGAACTCTCGCGTCGGATTATGGATGCCGCTGCTTACATACGAGAACACCCCGAAATGATTGAATGGGCAGTGGACTCTTGTTTGGAACGAGCAAGGCTGTGCATTGAAAACTGAGGCGGACATTTTGAACATTTATACGTTGTACAGTATCTCATAAAATGTAGCAATAAATACATCAGATTAATACTCTCGTTTATTTATTCCGTGCACCTTAAAAGTCCGTAGCTCCGCAACGGTTGGAAATAGCACCTATGTTGTATTAACTTTTTTTACTCGATACCACCCCCGAAATCCCCCCCCCCAAAAAAAATACGGCAGACCGGTTATGAAACACCCTGTGTATATATATATATATATATATATACGGTTCTTCCCGAACTTAAAATATATATATATATATATAATATATATATATATTTTAAAGTTCGGGAAGAACCGATTCGCCTCTATTTAAAGGGGCATATCTCGGCGGAAAAAACAAGAAAAAGTGAGAGGAAAGACAGAGGAAAAAGAAAGGGTGGAGGGGACAGTCGAAGTGGAAAAAGACCAAAGGATGACAAGGACTGCAGGGTCGAGCCCCATCATCCTTGGGTGCTAGGGCCGGGAGGGCGCACGTGAAACCTCCAGGAACAAGCACGTACAAACGAGCACAAAGAGCACTCAAGAGCATGAGCTTAGAACCCCCTTGCGGGTATATATATATATTTAATAAGACTCGATTAAAAACTAGGAGCCATTGGAATTATAATTAAATAATTACAATTTCCTACGAAATTTTTTTAATAATTAACAAATTAAAGTGAAATTCCGAAATTAAGTGAGATTCACGATTAAAATAATGTGATTATTAAATCTTGATTTTTTAGTACCGAGATTAAATTTCTAATTGTGAATTTTAGATAAGGGAGTAATTTCTTAATTATTCTAATTCCCCCAATTTTTAATTGCAATTTCGAATTTTACTGTTATATATATATATATATATATATATATATATATATATATATATATATATATATATATATATATATATGATTATATATGGTACACACAGACCGTGCATGGAACAAGTAACTCTTCTAGGAAAATTAAATCCACTATAGTCCGAATAAGTAATGGTAAATGACAAATACTATAGTTTTTCTTTTCATGATGCTAGCCCGACGTGGACAACGGGTCACTCGCAAAGAAGTCCCAAAAATATAGCTTCCCTCACCAGCTATCTGCAAAGCAGATAGGATCCAGCTTTGACACAGGATCTAGGGTTTAAAGCAGCCTAGCCAGCTACATTTAGAACCTCAATATAAGCAAAGACTCGCTGCCTTCACGTCAGATTGAATGCATCAAAGAAAAAGGGGTAACTATTATATTTTTAGCCAAAAACCAAAACTTAAACCTCAACTGGCAGAATTGAGCGTCCACTTTTCAAGGCACATAACATGTCCGTTTCATGATGGGAATGAACTCAGAATGGTTCCCTGAGGTTCTTTATGATACACACCGACCATGCATGGAACAAGGAATTCTTCTAGAAAAATTAAATCCACTATAGGCTAGGCTGCTTTAAACCCTAGATCCTGTCCGAAAGCTGGATCCTATCTGCTTTGCAGATAGCTGGTGAGAGAAGCTATATTTTTGGGACCTCTTTGCGAGTGACCCGTTGTCCACGTCGGGCTAGCATCATGAAAAAGAAAAAACTATAGTATTGTCATTTACCATTACTTATTCGGACTATAGTGGATTTAATTTTCGTAGAAGAGTTCCTTGTTCCATGCACGGTCTGTGTGTATCATAAAGAACCTTAGGGAACCATTCTGAGTTCATTCCCATATATATATATTTTTTTTTTTTTTTTTTTTTTTCAGATCAACGTACTTTTCTTAAATCTCCGTTGGACATCCTGTGTACATACAGTGTAGGGTGATTACAAAGTCCTTGTATAACTTGAACTTTAATAACTTTTGATGTAGGCCTACAGGCCCTACACATGATAGAAACAAACTGTAAATTGTGTATGAAAGCGTAATTATTAAAGTTTTTCTTTATTTATTTCAGGTCACATCATATCAGACGTAGTGCTGAAAATGATTGAAAATGACGACAGCGGAAGGGTTAACTGTGCTTTATGGTTAACAGAACTTTAGTCCATAACAGTTGTTAGAAGAAAGTTAACAACTGGATGAAAAAGTTTAAGGAAACTGGGTCAGTAAATGATAGACCTCGATCCGGGAGCCCTAATAAAATCAATGAGTAGACTGTGGTCGTCGTCGTCGTCCAGGAAGCATTTCCGAAATCGGAAACGGAAATCGGAAATCGTTGCGACGTGCATCCGATGAATTAAACATCCCACAATCAACAGTTCGCAAAATTCTCAAAGTGAAATTGCGTGAACTTGCGTACAAGATTCAGGTAGTTCAAATGTTAGGCCAGCCGCACACAGGATCGTCTTGCGATTCACACCTGACGACTTGGGTCGTAACGACCCAAGTCGCGTGTGATTTTACATTGACAGAATGGGAGACCCGCACACTGCAGCAACCACGACGCGAATTCCCAGAATTTATAAAGAGGGAGATACCCAAAAGAGTGTTCCCAAAAATACTTATACAAGTTATTTCTGGGAATACCTTTTCGGCTCACCCTATATATATATATTATATATATATATATATATATATATATATATATATATATATGATGCAAACCCATAAGGAAAAAGAAAAATGATTCAAAGGCTTTTCGTGTATTCCGAAGCAAATATCGTCAGGGAATCCACGGAATTCTCTGACGAGGTGTACTTCTGAATACACGAAAGGCCTTGGAATCATTTTTTTTTTCCTTGTGGGTTTGCATCATTCATTCATTTCACGTATTTAATTGTGAAATTCATCCCATATATATATATATATATATATATATATATATATATATATATATGTTAACCCCTCCGTCTCTGGCCTTGGGTGGTTCGAAATCGACGGGGGTTCTGGTTGGGAGGCAGCAACGGATATTTCTCGCGATAATTTTCTTCTATAATATTCTAATTTTTCTCTCATTTCTTTTTTTCTCTTTCTATAACATTCTGATACTTTCTCTGAAGGTTCGCCGATTTTCTTTTTATAACTTATCGGGAATTATTTTCTCTACTTTATTTACTAAGTTCTCTGAAGAGAGCCAAACTCGAAGGGGAAAAATAAAAAGTTTCACTGTAATTTACTTCTAAAAATGTACAGGTAGTGCTCTGAAATTTACAGGGGTAGAGGTTCGACCTCTTTCAACCATGGCTCAGGCCGGAATCTAAAAAATTAAGGAGGCACGGGGCCTCTGCCCCTTCCTCGCTGAGAGGTTGCTAACAAGGGAGTAAGTGAAGTCAAGAAGAAAAAGAAGTAGCAGTTATTTTACAATTACATGCTATATATATAATCTAAATTTTGGGGGTGCAGTTTGAAGGTTAAGTTTCCCCCTTTAAACACATGATCAGAATTTTGAAAGATTCCAAATAAAACAAATAAAAATTTAAAAAATATTAATAAAAAATAATCGTATTTTCGCCGAATATACATTTCTAAAGGGCGACATAATTTCGGAGTAGTACATTGAGTACAATATAAGTACATCACTGAGTACATTGTAATTTTGGTTTACAACAACTATGATTATAATTACGGATTAATTCACATTCACTTATTATCGTTAATTACAGTTCCATTAACCCTTTAACGACGGATGGTACCTTAAGGTCTACCAGAAATAACAATATAAATTGTACTACAATGCCTCGTTTCTATAAATGTTTCTACATGTTTATATAGATATTATTTAATTGTCGAGAAAGGAACCCAAAATGTGTATCATTTCAGTGACTAGTTACTAAAATATTTAGTTTTGAATAACAATAAAACCTACACGTTCTGGTAACAAGAGTGACTGCATATGCTGCGGACTCGTCCTTAAAGGGTTAAAGTACATTCACTACGTCATTAAGTACATTAATTACATCATTAAGTACATTAGTCACTTACAAGTGTTACATTGTTTATATTTATATATGGTTATTAGTACAACACAAAGTACATGGGCACATACGGTATATATTTATATACAACATGACACACATGATATATAACAACGCATGATAATGTTTTATAAATTTGAATCAGAGCGAGAGGAGATTTTACGTTTTCAGATGCTCACTTTATGCTGTGATCATCGAATTGCGTACACTTGCATAAGCATTTTCGAGTTTATTGCGAGAGGCGAAATAATTAAAAATAAAAAAAATAAAATAAAATTATACATGCGAACGTATTTGCACGACTTTCAACGAACAGGTACGGATGCATAAAGTTTTGTACACATTTCATAGACTGACACGAGTAAAGTGAATATTTAATAAAATTGATATAGGATAGTGGTCAAGATAAGATATGGACGTATGGATGAATATGGTCGAATAATAGTTATATTGCATCATACCAGACAGGCCATAACATATAAATAACGAGATATAAAGTATAACGTTTTCATACGTCAATTCATAATCAATATACCACGGCTATTCAATTCGTACATACAGTACAAGTCATTATTGGGAGAATTTAGAAGAGATGAATTAGAGCAATACAGTAAGGAAAGGTTTATAGCCATTGTAGAAAGAGTGAGTGAAACTATTAATTAAATAAATATACTTATACGAGTATACAGTAAATATTAAGGAGTTGGTACATTTGGGAAGAATTAAGTAAATGAATAAAGCACAAACAAGGGTTCAAATCATACCACATTCAATGTGCATGCATAATCTAATAAAATTTAGGGATGAGGGTTAGATGCAAGACAACCATAATTAATTATAATAAATTCTCTAACAAATGAAAAATGGAAATATGGATACGGCTAAACCATAGAAATGGTAGGTCGCATGGTTGTGACACTGAAAAAAAAAATAGAAAGCAAAAATCGAAATTCTATCCAAACTCGCATCAGACGACTTTGGTTCCTCATGTAAAAATGAACATTCGAACATAAAAACCATACAAACATAAGTACTATATGAAGACAATGAATATAAGGAATATATGTAATGATTATATAGGACTTATTCATTGTTCATTTTTACATATACTGTATATATAGGGTGGCGCAAAAGTCGCGCATCATAGGAATTTTCAGTGTTGATTATGTATTATTTTTTTTCTTTTAGGTAGGAGATGGCTGCGAAATTAACAATAGACGAGAGGGTGAGCTTGGTTTTAATGTATGGAATGCCAGGTACAACAAATCGATAACTCGGTACAGAATTTAAATTCTGTACCGATTCATCGTTTTGTTGTACCTGGTATTCCATACATTAAAACCAAGCTCACCCTCTCGTCTATTGTTAATTTCGCAGCCATTTCCTACCTAAAAGAAAAAAAATAATAGTCAGCACTGAAAATTCCTATGATGCGCGACTTTTGCGCAACCCTGTGTATATATATATATATATATATATATATATATATATATATAGAGAGAGAATGAGAGAGAGAGAAATTGATAATAATTAATTCAGTAGCGTAGCCAAAGGGGTCATGGGTGGGCAATAGGGTGTATCATGTTCAGGTCGAATATTGAAAAACTTGGAATTTCAAGATTGGCAGTGTGTATTCCTATGTAAAATTGAATTTTAAGAGGGGTTCATCTTCTGCAACTTTTGCGAAAAATCGCATTTAAGTGTTCAAAATCACACTTTTTTTGTCGAAAAATGGGATTTTTGGCCAATTTCAAAGACTAGGGGCAGGCTTGGACCATTTAAGATCAGCCAAAGTGGTTCATAACCCCTAAAATAACCAAAATCACCCAAAATGGCCCAAAACTAAGGAATTGTATGATTTTGTCTCCTATACACCACATTTCGCGGCTGTTCTCTTCATCAGGCAAAATCTGTTTGTTCTTCTTTCTTGGTCTTGCATTTTCTTTTTTTCAGAAACGCCTCCATCAATTTTTATTTATTTTCTTTTCGGCATCACTGAGTGTGATGGCAGCTGCCCCCACCTTTCTGCAAGCTGCTGTGACCTTCAACCTTTTTTTGCAATTGCAATTCTTCTTTAATATTTGTATAAGTCCCTCCTCCACCCCCAGCTTGTAATAATATGCTGGTCAACTGAATGTTTTGAGATTTTTTCTTCTGAAAGCATCTTGATTTGTCTAGCAGGTCTTGTAGAGATCTAAAACATGTTCATAATGTCTTGCTTTGACTTGAAAACTGGCAACAATTCTCTGTGATCGATCCTAGAACGAACAAAACCATTTCTTCTCTCTTGCCCATACACTGCATGAGCTGCAGCTGAAACTTCTTGGACTGGTCTTTTACAGCTTTGAGTGTGAACTGAGAAGTTCTCAACTTCAAGTGGAGACCTGAGAAGCTCCTCAACTTCTCCTCTTGACATCTTACAAGTGAAGAGTGGCTTATACAGTTTCTCCTTATCCCAATTAATCAGAGTAATTGGAGAAGTGGCATCAAAAATCAGTTTAGGGTTTCTAAAGTTCTCAGACTCATGTCTCCATACTCAGACTTACCTCTGATCTTCTTGATCATCTCAATCCCCCATGCCCTCTCTTCCTCATCCTCACTGCACAAGAGAGAGGCAATGAGGTTCTCACTGTGAGCATGATATGCTCCACGAACTATCGCAAGAGTGATTATGTTCCTGACTTCAGAGGTCTGGCTTCTCAGCAGTCCCAGAGCGGTCACAATATGGTGAGGTCCATACCTCATGTGGTGCTTCACCTTGATCTCAAAATACATTTTGAAGTAGAAGTCCAGGCAGAACTTCAGCAGCACTTCCAGCTTCTTCAACACCTCCTCCTTCAGACCATGCTGCCTCATCCTCAGCGTCAACATAGCCTCACCTGTAGTCAGCCAGCGTGACTGATTCAGTGGGCCACACGTCAGACCAGCAACTTCCTTGCTCAAATCTCCTGTCTTGAGTGATTATGTTCCTGACTTCAGAGGTCAACAGAGCCTCACCTGTAGTCAGCCAGCGTGACTGATTCAGTGGGCCACACGTCAGACCAGCAACTTCCTTGCTCAATCTCCTGTCTTGAGTGATTATGTTCCTGACTTCAGAGGTCAACAGAGCCTCACCTGTAGTCAGCCAGCGTGACTGATTCAGTGGGCCACACGTCAGACCAGCAACTTCCTTGCTCAAATCTCCTGTCTTGAGTGATTATGTTCCTGACTTCAGAGGTCTGGCTTCTCAGCAGTCCCAGAGCGGTCACAATATGGTGAGGTCCATACCTCATGTGGTGCTTCACCTTGATCTCAAAATACATTTTGAAGTAGAAGTCCAGGCAGAACTTCAGCAGCACCTCCAGCTTCTTCAACACCTCCTCCTTCAGACCATGCTGCCTCATCCTCAGCGTCAACATAGCCTCACCTGTAGTCAGCCAGCGTGACTGATTCAGTGGGCCACACGTCAGACCAGCAACTTCCTTGCTCAAATCTCCTGTCTTGAGAACTTTGATCAGTAGGTAGCAGTTCTTCTGGTCAGTGCTAAGGATCTGTACAATGTCTTCTGGCAGTTCAATTATATCTTCTTTTCCTGGCAGAGCCTTGAAGCTAAAGTTGACAGGTATGTCACTGATCTTCTCCAAGTTTTCATATTGGGCCACTGAACCCAGACTTGTGCGTGGGACCATCAAGCTTGATGATCATGTGCCTGAGGCTGAGTTCATTAAATGCAACTGGCATATCAGCCAGTGACACTTGTGACCTACCAGTCTTTCCAAGTGAGTGATGGCTCCTCCATCAGGTCCTGTGTTTGTGTGGTGGAGTCACCACCAAGGACCACAATAGTATATTTAGCACCATGAGCACTAATCCACTCAAACAGAGCCTGAGCTATCTTCAGTGCAGGTTTCTCATTTCCTTCAGGTTCTTCTGGTGTACAATGGAAGAGATACTTCCCCTCAGGTTCCCAGGTAACACTACAGTGCTCTTCAGTTATAATATCAGGATGGAAGCGGCCAGTTTCTTCATTGTACCTCATGATCTTTGTCTTCTTGTTTTCCATCAAAGAAAATTCCTTTGATCTCCTCTCCCTCTGTCCTTTTCTCCAGGGCCTCCACCGAGGCACCTATTACAGACTCCTTGCCCCTCCACATCTTCATCCTGTCAACAGCTAGATATGCCTTATCAGCAGATAGATGGCCAGCTTTGATGAGATCTCACAAGAAACCAGTTGCAATGGCTGCTGCAAGAGTGTTTGCCACCTTGAACCTGACTGCAGCCGCAGCAGTGCTTGAGATATCCATGTAGTTCCTCCTGGCAGAGATGGAGACTTTGCCAGTGTTGACACTGGAGCCTGTGCCTGGTGCAGTACTGGAAAAATCTGTGTCAGTAGTAGGAGCTGCTCTGCCTGGAGACTCTTGCAAGGAAGTCACCTCATCATCACCATCATGAGCTCTAAGCAGTAGTTCCTTTTCTTTTTCCTCTTTTCTGTTTCTCTTCTCAGCCGCCTTCTGTTCTTCCTCCGTCCGCTTAGCAGCCTTCACCTGCTTCACTGTTTCCTTCACATCAACAGATGCCATCCGGAAGCCAGAAACTTCTGAGGTTTTGATCCTCTGGTAATGGAGCCACTCTAGCTCTAGCTTTGGAATCTTCTGAGGCAGAGGACAGTCACAGTTGACATGAACTCTAGCAGCACAGCCAGAGCAGCCAGATGCTTCAGTTCCACAGAGAGTGATATCATGTCTGCAGGTTGTTATGTCAAACAATGTATCAAGTTCAGATATTCTCTTCTCTCTCTTTGCAGCATTCACTCTGCCATTCACTAGGTCAATCATTTCATTCCACCTGACAAGAATCTTCCTGGCAATGGATCTCTCTTGAATGATCACAGGAGTGAACTTGGCATTGCTTTTGCGCCACTGTGCCAGTACCAGTGATGCCAAGTCCTTAGCCAAATCTTGCAGACGGTACTGAGCTCTTCATATCATCCAGAAGCAGCTTCTCTTCCTGGAGGAGGATTCCTCTCTGAAACACAGCTCTCCAGGTTGGAACTTCTGTGGGAAATAACTGTGCTTGCCTGGACCCACCAGATCACTCAGCTTTGAACCAGAACTTTTTCTGGTCTTTCGTCCTTGCTTAGCCATGGTGGGTACACAATCTTCACCAAACTTTGTATCTGAAACAGAAAATTATCAGTGAAACTCTAGTAGCCTATAATAGATGTTACAATGGTTTTGTTTGGTAAGAAACCGGTCTGTTACAGTTGTACTACAGTGTATGTCCTGCACAGCTGTTCTGTACATAACCAGAAAACGAAAAAGTGGAAATTTGAACACTTAAACGTGATTTTTAGCAAAAGTTCAAGAAAACAAACCCCTCCTAAAATTTAATTTTCCATAAGAATACATACTGCCAATCTTGAAATTCGCGCTTCAATGAGCATGATACACTAGGGTGTGTCAATTTTGGGGGTGAAATGACTAAATTGAAAATCATGTGATTTGGTAGCAATTTAATGTAATCATTTAGCATACAAAATAATATCCTTGCTTCAAAAACAATAAAAATAACTCCTACCTACATCAATTTTAATTAAAAAATTCAATTTTTCCGTAAATTCGTAACAAAATAACAAATGTGCGCAAACATCCTATCAACATTTAAAGTGGCAATAAGATATCATTCAGAGTCTTTATTTGAAAGTAACCAATGCAGTCGTCCTTTTTGCTGCGGTTCCTTGACATCAGCATTCGGCTTGCTACTTGCGCTTTGATGTAGCCTTCTAGCCTCTCGTGACTGTAAACTTAACTAGCTGCTTCCGTGACCATTTTCACACATCTCTCCATACTCTGAGTGTAAGAAGGCCACTTTGGCACTTCCATTGGGGCCTCTTTAAGTTGTGTTAAATCTTTGTTTGTTATACATGTTGTCAGTGGTGGCTCCAAAACTTCCGAACTCGAGTTAACTAATTCTGACAATTTCGTGGCATTGACGTTTATCGGAGGTACCTTCCTTGTCTGAACAGAGCAGTCTCCCAGCTGGTTATCATCTAGTGATATTCTTCTAAGCTTTAGAATGATTTCCACAGCCTCAGTTCGCTCTTTGGTACATTTGCTGCAGAGTATCGCTTGCAAAACTGCCTCTCGCCTAGCACACCAAGCAGACCTTCTCACCACAGGTAACACGATGTCCACCACTACTTTCCTTTGGGTTCTCAGTAGCTGTAATTGGAACAAGATGTGGTTGGGCCCCTCCATCCACATTGGATTAAGTTTTACATTAAACCAGTGAGGAAGATAAAACCCAATAATAAATTCAACAATCAACATCAAATTCTGTAGCATTTTGCCCTTCAGTGCATGTTTGGAAACCCAAATCCTGCAGAAACGAATCGCTGTAGTTAACCAACGACTGTGACTTACGGGTCCAGTCTCCAAGAGAGCCAGATTTTGAGGCAACTCTCCTGATCTGATTGCTTGAACAATACGATAAGCGTAAGATTGATCCGTGCTGAGGTCTTTGATAACTTCTTCAGACAACACTGGAAGGGGAGGGCCTACTTCGACCTTTGGAAATTTTGTATTTATTTCTAATTCCGTTGCTTCATCTAGCATGTTGCCAAGGGGGCCTGACCACTTGTTGTTGTTCTTTGTAGGACCAAGTTCCTGGATGGGACGACGAAGAAGTAGTTCCCCTGTGTGCAAATCACATACAATCCAAACAAGCCTTCTTCCAAGTTTTTTCTCTAAATGCGTCATAACACCGCCCTGCCATCCAGTGTTCACCGCAGTTGAGTCTCCACCAACGGCCTGCAGTGAACTGTCAAGTCTTCTTTCTTGAAGCCAACATATTATTTGATCAGCAATTGCCTCTGCATGTTTCTTGCCTTCTACTTCTGCTTCAGGAACAAAGTGAAACAAATAGCGGCCACCAGGTTCGGAACACACAGAGTAGTGTTCTTCTTTGATGAGACCGGGAAACTTTCTGTCCATTCCCTCTACCTCTAGGACTTTTGTGTCATCTCTTCCATCAAAGAAAAGGCAATAGAGACCTTCCTCCTTCAAATCTTTTTCATGCTGATCAGATATTTCCTTCATTATTTTTTCTTGTGCTCTTCTTATCTTATTATGATCTATCACTAAGGATGTATCCTCTCGGCTGATGAGGCCTGCATCTATCCAAGCGGCAGTGGCAATCTCTGCAGTCTCTCGTAGCCCCATATGGTGGCGAATACTGGCAAGGGCAATGTTTGAGATGTCTTTAGTGTTGTATTTCATTCTCTTCGGCGAAGGTTCAGATGGCATTTTGGAGCTATCATCTGATGTTGCTTCTTTCTGTTCATCTGAAGAGCTTTCAAAGATGAGAAACCTCTTGATAGAGCTCTTCATCTCTTTGGGTGGCTTCTTCACTCTTCTTTTTCTTCCTTTCTCTCTCTCGGATTTTCTCTTTTTTCTTAGCAATAACAATCTGTTTTTTGGTTTCTGAATAATCTGCCGAACCAATCTGCATACTTCCTTGGCCTCCTGCCTTTGTTCTCTGCGCCTTTATGAAAGCCAGCTCCAAAACAGGGATCTTCTTCTCACGAGGACAGCGACAATCACTCTGAGGGTGAGGTTCTCTTCTGCATGAGGGAGAACAATTGGCTTCAGAACACAACTCTATGGGACACTGGCAGTTAAAAATGTCAAGAAGAGTATCAAGTGTGTGCAGAAATTTATTTTTCTTTGCTAGTGTTCCTTTACCAAGTGATGTCTCAACTGCTTTGTGCCACAGCTTTGTTAATTTTAGCTCAATAGTTCTATACTGATTGAGTACAGGTGGTTTGAATAACACATTAGTTTTTTTCACTGATGCAGAAGAGGGTGAATCATGTCCCTGATGAGCTCTTTCTCTGTGTAGTTCCTTCTATCCTTTGTATTTTGTTCACGAAGGAGTAACCCTAGTCTCAGCATGTCTCGCACTGTTGGTAGTTCTGATACGGGAAGCTCCTTGCCTGTACCGACTAACAGGCTCAAGTGGCATGACGACTGACCTCTTCTTCAATTTTTGCATCTTAGGAATATCTGAAAAGAAAGAAAAACATTTAAGTATTTTATATCAATTACGATGTTTCAAAGTTTAGTCATTCGATGTTCTAAAATTCAATAAAAAATATTTCATGGGATTACAACATAATTAGACAGAAGAATATGATAATAATAAATAATTGTAATAATCAATAATCCATACTTACAGTTAAACTGTAGTATTCGTCTAGTAGAATAACTATGAAGTAGGTACAAGAGCAATAACAGCAAACCACCGTCTATGACATCTAAGAGGCAACTGAGGAGTGAGGACTGAGAGTAAGGGACAGTTCTATTCATGTTGTGACTTGTACATTGTACAACAACAATATATGACCTTGAAAACACTCCATATGCGATCATGGGATAATTCTGTGACAGATGAATAGTTAATCAATTTATGTCTATTATTTGTAAAAGAGTCAATTTCTGAAACTTTAAGGTAAAATTGATGTAGGTAAGGGTTATTTTATTTCATTTTGGTTGGCCAATTTCAAGTTTTGACATGAAAAGACACTATATTTTCACTACCAAAATTGATTTGAAAAAAGTTGACAAAATTGACACCGCCCTCAAATTCTAGCTTGCCCCCACTCCCAAGAAAAATTGCCGATGTCAAACTAAAAATAAAATATGATAACTAAAAGTAAGGTACTTTTAAAACGACGTAATAATAAATTATAATATACAGAACTATAAGTTCGTTATATTTATTACATTTACGTGAATAGTCATACTACAAGGTCAGTATTGCACTCCCCCAACGATAATTTTCTTGCCCCCTCCAAATTTAGAAGTTTAGCTACACGCCTGGACGTATTACGAGTAATATTGGCGTACCTCAATGGTCGTGTTTAGCTCCTTTGCTTTTTTAACTTCGGTATATCATATTAATGATCATTTTTGTTTGTTTGATGATCTTCAAACTATCATACTGGCCAATAACACTATTTGTAAAAGAAAATAATAAATGTAGAGACGTTGGCATCTTTCCTTGAATACCGTACGTCTAAATCCCCCGACCATGTGTATATATTTATAACATTGTGTCTGAATATAAAGAAAGTCATATTTATTTACATCAGTGTCCTACCATATCCATAAATAATTTATTTAGTGAATTCGCTAACATATGTAAATATTTGGAGTTTATTTTTACCAAGATTTGAAACCTTCCTCATACGTTGAAGCACTATTACTTAAAATTATCTATCTTACTACCCTGCTAAAATACTGTACTTCTCATTGATCCACTCTTTAATAACATATGGCGTTTTAATTGTATATTTATTGGCTGGTAAAGTTATTGAGAGAGAGAGAGAGAGAGAGAGAAGAGGAGAGAGAGAGAGAGAGAGAGAGTTACAAGGACAAAAGGAAGCCTCAAAGACCTTTCGGTCCACTCTGGGAGGTCCCTGTTATGAAACAAGTTTATTTTCCTTTCAACTATTCCAGCAGTAGTAGAAAACTGAATAGAAAAGTATAAGGCTCTCTCCCCACCCTCCCTGCCACAGGTAGGTACGGAAAAAGGTTGAATAAAATACCTTGACCCTGAAAAAGTAGGCAAGGAAATTTTACAGGAAAGTGGAGAATACATAAGAAAGCTCTATAATTAGCATGCCCACATAGACACCGCGCAGACGAACTCCCGCAGAGTTACGTTATGTTTTAGTCTTAAACCATGAGAGTATTCAGTACTTTGTCTAGCCTATTTTTAAACACTTTTACACTTTGGCTTGCAACAACCTCTGAGGGAAGTTGGTTCCAGATATTAACTATTTTATAGGAAAAGAAATTGCCGCAGACAGAGGTCCTAAATGTCTTTAGTTCCAGTTTAAACCGATTATTTCTTGTCGGATTGGCATTAAGTGAGAATAAGTTTCTGTAATCTACCCTGTCTATTCCACTGAACATCTTGAAGACTTGAATAAGCTGACCGCGCAACCTCCTCGTCTCTAAGGTAAACAGATTTAGGCGCTCCAATCTCCGTTGGTAGTTTTGCACTCTCATTGAAGGGATCAAGTTTGTAGCCCTTGCTTGTACACTGATATAGATTCCTAAGTCTCTCTCTCTCTCTCTCTCTCTCTCTCTCTCTCTCTAGAGAGAGAGAGAGAGAGAGAGAGAGAGAGAGGAAAGGAAAAGAAGTACCTCAAAAGGCCTTGCGGCCCATACCGAGGAGGTACCAATGGCAACAGGTTCCATGGAAAATTTTCTACACCCTCAAATAGTGTGCAAGATTCGGTCTAACCTTTTCTTGAACAGATCCACAGAAGAACTGTTCACAACTTCTGAAGGTAGTCTGTTCCACGTGTCACAGATCTTATACGTAAGGTAATTCCCACACACACTAGTCTTAAACCGTTTCAAATCCAACTTCCAACCATTGTTGCGAGTTGGATTATCATTTAAACTAAACATGTTTCTAAAATCGATATTGTTGAACCCGCGTAAGAACTCGTAAGAACTTGAAAACCTCGATCAGTTGACCGCGCAGCCTCCGAGTTTCCAGCGAAAACAAATTCAGGGCGCGTAAGCGTCGATTGTAGCCCATATGCCTAACGGAAGGGATTAACTTTGTGGCCCTCACCTGCACTCACTCAGCCCCTCAATATCTTTCCTGAGGGTGGGCGACCAGAAATGCACAGCATACTCCAGGTGCGGCCGAACCAGAGAATTGTACAGTGAGAGCACAATCTCCTTGTTCCGAATATAACCCAACAACTTCTGGGCTTTCTTTTCCACCTCTACGCAGTTTGGTAAACTTAAGGTCGCTGCTAATTAACACACCCAAGTCCTTTTCCAAATCAGTCGCCTCGATATTACTCCCCAACATTGAGTAGTCCAACTTGGGATTGGCGTAGCCAATGTGCATCACCTTGCACTTACCCAAGTTAAACGGCATTTGTCATTTTTCGGACCACTCTCCTATCCTACGTAGGTCCGCACGCAGTTGCTCTATCGCTTCGGACGTCCCAACATTGGCCCCAAGCTTTGTGTCATCAGCGAATTTGGCGATCCTACTGACGATGCCACCGTCGATATCATTTATGTAAATGATAAACAACAGTGGCCCCAAACCGGAACCCTGAGGAACCCCGCTAGTGACCGAGGCCCAACCCGAACTAACCCCTTTCATTACAACCCTCTGCCACCTATTCTTCAGCCAGTTTTCAATCCACCTACCTACTTCCCCACCAATACACAGCGCGCGCACTTTGGCCATTAGCCGGCGGTGAGGTACCTTATCAAAGGCTTTCTCAAAGTCGAGATAAAGTATATCAATCGCCCTACTCTTATCATACTCACTCAACATGACGTGGAAAAACTCGAGCAAGTTGGTGACTGGTGAGACACGACCTATGCCGTCTAAACCCATGTTGGGAGTCCCCAAACAGCTTGTAGGAATGCAAATGGTCAACGATCCTATCCGCTATTATCCCCTCTAATAAAATAATTTACCTGCAACTGAAGTGAGACTAATGGGACGATAGTTACCTGGACTTTCGTGGTCCCCTTTCTTAAAGATAGGGGTCACGTTGGCTTCCCTCCAGTCACCAGGCACCTGGCCCGTCTCCAACGATTTGTTGAAGACTGTAGCCAGGTGGGAGCCACCTGGTCGCGCACCTCCTGCAACACTCTGGGGAGAAACTGGTCTAGCCCAGGAGCCTTAAACGCGCTGTTTGTCTATTCTATCGGCAACGACTGTCGTGGTACACCGAACACTATCCAGGCCAGCACCTTCGTGCCTGACGCCTGGCTCGGGGATGACGCGGGTGTCCTCCCTGGTGAACATTCCCGCAAAGTACTCATTAAGCACATTAGTGATGTCCGCAGAACGCCGCTTCGGTCTTTTAACGGACCTATCATGCCTCTAATGGGCTTTCTATTATTAACATAACTGAAGAACTCCTTAGGGTTCCCCTTGCATAGGCTTGCCACCCGTAGTTCTTCGATACGTTTCGCTAGCCTAACCTTCGCCTTCACTTCCCTACACAGGCGGACATACGCTTTAGTGTTCTCATGAGAGAGAGAGAGAGAGAGAGAGAGTGTTACAAGGAAAAGAAGTACCTCAGAAGGCCTTGCGGCCCATACCGAGGAAGTACCAATGGCAACAGTGCCAGGGAAAATTTTCTACACCCTCAAATAGTGTGCAAGATTTGGTCTAACCTTTTCTTGAAATGATCCACAGAGGAACTGTTCACAACTTCTGAAGGTAACCTGTTCCACGTGTCACAGATCTTATAGGTAAAATAATTCCCACACACACTAGTCCTAAACCGTTTCAAATCCAACTTCCAACCATTGTTGCGAGTTGGGTTATCATTTAAACTAAACATGCTTCTAAAATCGACATCGTTGAACCCGCGTAAGAGCTTGAAAACCTCGATCAGTTGACCGCGCAGCCTCCGAGTTCCCAGCGAAAACAAGTTCAGGGCGCGTAACCGTCGATTGTAGCCCATATGCCTAACGGAAGGGATTAATTTTGTGGTCCTCACCTGCACTCGCTCCAGCCTCTCAATAGCTTTCCTGAGGGTGGGCGACCAGAACTGCACTGCATATTCCAGGTGCGGCCGAACCAGGGAATTGTACAGAGAGAGCACAATCTCCTTGTTCTGAGACTGAACTTGCCTCCTGATATAACCCAACAGCTTCTGGGCTATCTTTTCCACCTCTACGCACTGTTTGGTAAACTTAAGGTCGCTGCTGATTAGCACACCCAAGTCCTTTTCCAAATCAGTCGCCTCGATATTATTCCCCAACATCGAGTAGTCCGACTTGGGATTGGCGTAGCCAATGTGCATCACTTTGCATTTACCCAAGTTAAACGGCATTTGCCACTTTTCGGACCACTCTCCTATCCTACCTAGGTCCGCACGCAGTTCCTCGATCGCTTCGGGCGTCCCAACATTGGCCCCAAGCTTGGTGTCATCAGCGAATTTGGCGATCCGACTGACGATGCCACCGTCGATGTCATTTATGTAAATGATAAACAACAGTGGCCCCAAAACGGAACCCTGAGAGAGAGAGAGAGAGAGAGAGAGAGAGAGAGAGAAGAGAGAGAGAGAAGAGAGGAGGAGAGAGAGAGTGTGTTTGGAAATAAGAAAGAAGAAAACACTCAACAATTTACAGGGGGAAAAAAACCGAGCAATTTTATATGACAGTTGGGGAATGGAAATACACATACAAACATCATTCACACATTCGAACGTCGATCTACTCGAGGAGATGTCTAATACCAGATCAAGATTGATTTTGAACGCACTGACGGAAGAGCTGGAAACGACTACAGGAGAAGCCAATTCCAATAATTGGCGATCTTGTTCGCGAAGAAGTTTTCGCAAATATTTTGTATTGAACCGTGTGGGTTCGTATTTAGTGTAAAAAAGTTTAGCAAAGTTGACGTTGTCGATTCTATTCAGAATTTAAAAACCTGAATGAGTTCGCCTCTGAGTCGACGCTTTTCTAAGGGATATAAATTAAGATCAGCGAGCATATGATCGTATATAGTATAATTTCTGACGGACGGGCAGAATTAGCTTCGTCGCTCTGGCTTAAACATTCTCGAGCCTTTGTATGGCTATTTTCAAGGATGGGGACCAGAATTGCGCAGCATATTCGAAGTGGGGCCTAAGCAACGCGTTATAGAGAGGAAAAATAACTTCTTTGCTTCAGTACGCAAACTGCCTCTATATATATATAGCCTATTATTTTATTACATTTCTTTTCAACTTCGATGCGGTGTTCGGAAAACTTGAGATCACTGCTTACAAAAACCCCGAAATCCTTTTCTAAGTTGGTCGTTGCAAGTTCCTGCCCGTGCAGCAAATAGTTTGCACATCGGTTTTGGAATCCAATGTGCATTACTTTGCATTTGTCCACGAGTAAAGGCATTCGCCAAATGATCGACCAGTCCACAAGCCGATCTAGATCATTTTGAGTTTTCAAGATACCTTCCGCGCTATCCACACAGAGGCCTAACTTGGTGTCGTAGCTAATTTCAATATGGTGCTTAATATGCCAAAGTTTATATTGTTTATGTAAATAATGAATAAAAGCGGTCCTATTACCGACCCCTGTGGGACGGCACTTGTTACTGATACCCACCCTGAGGCTTCACCGTTTATTACCACCCGCTACTGCCTATCGCTGAGCCACTGTTTAATCCACGCGGCCACGGTACTAGTTATACTGTACCAAGGACCCTTACTTTTGTCATAGGTCGCTTATGTGGTACTTTGTCAAAAGCTTTTATTTTAAATCCAAATATACTACGTCTGCTACCCTGGAGCGATCGTATTCAGAAAACATGTGGAAGAATTCCAGCGGGTTGGTCAGTGCTGGGAATCAGTTAAAAGGTTGTACGATTCCAAATGATCTATCATTCTCGCAGCAATTACCGATTCCAAAAGCTTGTCTACAACAGATGTTAAGTTAATGGCCAGTTTCCAGTCCTGTGGGACCCTGCCTAGTGCAAGAAACGGGTTAAAAATATGGAAAAGAAAATCAGCGATGACCTCCTTTACCTCTTTAAGGACTCGAGGTGAGAATTTGTCCGGACCAAGGGATTTAAAGGTGTTCATTTTACGCAAGGCTATTTCATCCCAGGACCAAACAA
Organism: Bathynomus jamesi; assembly: GCA_023014485.1. Classification (NCBI taxonomy): domain Eukaryota; kingdom Metazoa; phylum Arthropoda; class Malacostraca; order Isopoda; family Cirolanidae; genus Bathynomus; species Bathynomus jamesi. The sequence goes on from JAJOZX010005881.1 coordinate 251,736, forward strand.
TACTGTCTAATAAATGCAAACAACTTCACTTTTTTACGTGAAGGTCAAAATATGAGAATAAAAACCCACTCTAATAGACAGAGTTTATTTCCACGACAGTTTCGACGCCCACTGGCATCCTCCTCGGGTGGATACAGAAACACAAATGAAACAAAACTGGAAGAAATATTGAAACCCGTATCAAAGAACACAAATATGCCTTCAGAAGTTGTAATACTAATAATGCCATTTTTTTTTATCACGCTAGCCAAAATAATCATGCTATAGATTGGGAATCAAGTAAGGTACTTTATAAATGTAATAATTATGTCAAAAGAAAAATAATAGAATCTGTGTGTATAGAAAAAGTAGATAATTTTAATTTGTGCGAAGGTACTTATAAGTTAGACCCTTTAATGAGATTCTTGGTCAATAAATCCCTTACGGAGTCGTGGGAACGTGTTCGAACCTAAGTGTGAATTTCTTAAATGTCTCTGGATTGGAATGTTTCCTTACTCGCTTTTAGTAAATGTAATAATGGAAGTAATTAATGTGGAAATAAATATATGCAGTAATTATGTCAAAACATTAGGATCTGTATGTATAGAACAAGAAGATATTTTTAATTTGTGGAAATGTAGTTATAAGCTGACCCTGTAATAAAATGCCCTTCTGGTTTCGGGAGAACGATATCTAACCTAGGTGCGAATTTCTCAATGGTCTCTGGATTATTTCCTAATCGCCTTTTTCATTCGTTTTTCGGTTTATAATTTCTGTATAATAAACAACAATGTAATAACCAATGTAATAATAAATTTATAATTTCTGTAATTAATAATTATGCAATATTAAATGTAATAAATTTAATTATAAATGTAATAATTATGTAAAAATAATAGAATCTGTATGTTTAGAACAGGAAGATAGTTTTAGAAAAATTTGTGCGAATGTACTTAATGAAAATGCCCCTCCTGTCTCGAGAGAATGGAATCCAACCTAGGTGCGAATTTCTTAACGGTCGATCCCTGAACTGTTTTTCCCTCTTGTTTTGTTTCATTTGTGTTTCTGTATCCACCCGAGGAGGATGCCAGTGGGCGTCGAAACTGTCGTGGAAATAAACTCTGTCTATTAGAGTGGGTTTTTATTCTCAAATACTGTCTAAATTTGAACTATCTCCTCGAATGATAATTGTAGATAGGCCTATAGGGATATTCGAGTAACCTCTTTAGTAAAAATGAAAAAAAAAGGTTCAGCACGGTTGCTATATTTTAGTTCCCGCGTTTCATCTCTGATAGGACCTACGCTGATTTTAACTGGCTTTCTGCTGTTTACATGACTGACAAATTCTTTAGGATTCGATTTAGAAACAGAAGCAATTCTACGTTCTTCTTTACGCTTCGCTTTTCTAATCCGTCTTAACTCGCCGCCGAAGGACCATAATGTTTCGTTTATGTCTATAATCAGAGGTTTTCCACTGTTTGTAGGCTTTATTTCTCCCCTTTACAGAGGAGGTAATATCGTTATTGAACCACTTCGGGTCACAAGAGGAAGTTTCATTTATGTCTATAATCAGAGGTTTTCCACTGTTTGTAGGCTTTATTTCTCCCCTTTACAGAGGAGGTAATATCGTTATTGAACCACTTCGGGTCACAAGAGGAGGTATTTGGCCGATATTTGAGAAGAACAAACGCGCTCTGTCTTTCCATGAACACGTCTTTAAATGCCTGCCAAACAACATCTACGGCGCTGTTTTTCACTAACATTAGATCATTTAAGTTTTCTTTGTGGGCAGCAAAATCAGTTCTTTAAATGCCTGCCAAACATCTACGACGCTGTTTTTCACTAACATTAGATCATTTAAGTTTTCTTTGTGGGCAGCAAAATCAGTTCTGTGAAAGTCTAGTTGCTGAGTGGAATTTAATAATTTAGATACCGGTATCTTAACATTAAAACAGATTTGGTTATGGTGGCTGTCGCCTAAGGGTTCGCAGACAGCCAGATCAGATATCAGGTTGTCATCGGTAGTTAATATCAAGTCTAATATATTGTTCCCCCTTGTGGGTTCCTTCACCTACTGGGTCAGAAATTGATCGTCAGCAGATTTAGATTCTCAGTCTATCTTACCATAATTGAAGTCCCCCAATAATTGGAGCTAATTTTTAAGAGTTCTTTGAATTGACCGAGAATATTGTAGAGCTTGTGATCCAAATCGGCAGACTGGTGAGGTTTTATATATGTATATATATATATATATATATATAGAGAGAGAGAGAGAGAGAGAGAGAGAGATTAAAATTAATTTTCCAAAAAATAAAGCATCATAGTAAAATTAAGATCAGTGCAGTGATACCAACCTATTAATTATTCTTATCTACGTTTTTTCGTTTCCCAAACTGACGTTTCGAAAATTACGCTGTTTCATCTTCATGGCTCTGAGACCATTATAAAGGAGAGGAAATAAAGCGATAAACATTCGAAATCACCTGCCACGATTCCAAATTCCTTTAATACATTAAAAGGTCAAAACAGATTGGTTAAAATACAAATACACAAATTTTTAATTTAATAAAAATTAATTTAACGAAAAAAATAAATAATTTTAATAAATTAAAAAACAAATAAATTACTAACTTAAAATAAATTTAATGAATTAAGTAAATAAATAATTGTAATAAATGAAATAAAAAGAATTATTTAAGTAATTAAGTAAACAAATTAATAAATAAATTAACGGATTAAATAAGTAATTTAATAAATTATAAACAAATAATAACATTAATAAATTAAATAAATAAAAAAGAAAATTACAGACTAATATAAACTAACGAGAATGACTAATATTTTATTGATCTAACTGAACTTAACCTAACCTAACCTAACGTGAACCAAAGTAGGAAACCCGTGAATGAGAATGGCATGAAATGAGAATAGACGAACTTGAGAATTGTCTCCTTTGAGATGCTCTGTCAAATTTTTCACTCTTGGGTGAGAAATGAAATAGGAAAATGACATTGAGTAGGATGATACCAAATATGAATATATGTCAAAGGGGGATATTTATAAATCAATGTCCCCTTTGACGTATAATCATACTTGGGATCATCTCACTCATTGTCATTCCCGTTTTACTTTATATGTATATATATATATATATATATATATATATATATATATTATGTGCTAATTCTAAATAAGTCATGTATAAATTATATAATAAATTTAAAATTTGTTTTGAAGGTCATGTTCATTTAATTCATATTCATCATGAAAATGAGATGATTCTCTTTCAGAAAATGAAAATTATAAGGTACAATAGCCATTCGAAGTTATAAGTGTCGCGTTATTTTGATGAAGGAGGGAGTTGCCCCTTCCGTTTCCCTTCGATTATAATTTATTTTAAACGGATGAGTTATTTTTGAAGCCTGCTTTAATGTTTCCTCTTATACTACTAATTAATGTTATGACACACACACACACACGATATATATATATATATATATATATATGAGAGAGAGAGAGAGAGAGAGAGAGAGAGAGAGAGGCCCATAAGTCCCAATCGGTATAATTAAAGCGAAAATACAAAAAATCAAAGAAAGTAAAAAGTTTAAAATAAGTTTAGAAATATTTATTGGTTAACCAAGTGGAAAATATAAGAATGTCGACAAATATTCTCTCCTTACTAATCGATTACGTCAGTGTGAGCTCCGCTCGATCGATTTTAGCTTTAATTATAACCGATTGGGAATTATGGTCGACCCTGTATATATAAACTTTAATTCCATTCCACATCACTAGCTTTCAAATTAACTTAACGTAACGTAACCAATCACACACACACACATATATATATATATAATATATATATATATATATATATATATATATATATATATTAACACAGACCGTGCGTGGAACAAGGAACTCTTCTAGAAAAATTGTTCCATGCACGGTCTGTGTGTAACATAAACGATCTCAGCGGACCATTCTGAGTTCAATCCCAAACATATATATATTTATTTATTTATTTATATATATATATATATATATATATATATATATATATATATATATATATATAATAAATGGCCTCGTTAGGAATTTTCAGAATAACATTAAATTTAAACATAGCGAGGGAATTCTGCCGAAATGGTTTCTATTTTATAAATTTTTTGGATACATTACTTTATATTATTAAGGTATAGTATTTTCAATGCATTATTATTATTATTCAGTAGTAAAGTATATGCATACAGTCGGATGCAAAAGTCGGGGTACATTCAGTATACCTTCCTTCCAGCCGAGATTATTCCGACTTTAGTGGCAAATGGTAAAGTAGTGTCATAACGGAATGCATTCAAGATGGTTCACCGAGCACAAACATTACAATTTGAGTAATGTAATAAACTTTCAATAATGCAGTCCACAGTTCGAGTCCCAAACGATCACCTGAAGATCAGGGCCTCTAGCCTTCTTTAGTCAGCCTATAAGGCTAACTAACGACAATATCACGACTTAACCTAACCAATCGTCAAGGGCGTACAGTTGACCTAACGATCGGGTAGGTTAAGGCGTGATATTTTCGTTAGTTAGCCTTATAAAGCTAACTAAAAAAGGCTGGGGACCCTGATCTTCAGGTGATCCAGAATTTGTTTCTACCTCGTGGTGTACAGATGCTTTGTTCCCGCTCTGTAATAACATCAAAATACCTAATGATAACACTAGGCAACAAAGATTTTGTTACAGAAGACCAAATAGGTGCTCCTAGCTAATTTCGGTATGCTGATTTCAAATCTATAATTAGATTTTTTCTATCACGTCTAGATTTTGTGTAAATGCAAATCACTTTTAGTAAAATTTTCTACCACGTCCAGATTTTGGTTTTAATCGGCTTAATGCCAGTAATATGAAACTTGCTTTTCAAGGTTAAAGCAATTTTTTTTGCCAACTATATACAAATTCGAACAATTTTATAAATAAAATTTATCCCGAGTTGGCAACACTGAGTCAAGAGCATAGTAACGGGCAACGGCCCAAACGGTCATCGCTACGTGACAGTCAAGCAGAACGGTTGTTGAAGCTCTCTGCTGATGAGCAAGTGACAGGTTATGGTGACTTGTGTGTTTTTTATAGCATTTGTTTTGTACTACGGTGTGTATTTCTTTTTATTTTGCACATCGTAATAATTACTTTCTCTACGTTTTTTCAGATATTGTATGGTAATTCAAAATGGCATCAAATAGACGTGCTTGTAAATCACCCAGACAACTTCTGCTTTGTCTGTGGACAATATACACCTAAGCCACAACGTAGAAACATAACAACAAAGATTAAACTTGCCTACAAGTGTTTATTTTGACTGTAAGTTAGGAGACCAACAGAGGGACTGGGCACCACATATTTGCTGTGCACAGTGCAATGCAATGTTAATAGCTTGGATGAATGGTAAAAAGAAAAGCTATGCCGTTCTCAGTCCCATGGTTTTGGCGTGAGCCGAAAATCACTTCAATGATTGTTATTTTTGTTTGACAAAGATTGCTGGTTTTCACAAAGAAAAACAAATCAAAGATCACGTACCCAAACTGCGAATCAGCAATGAAACCAGTACCACATGATGAAACAAATCCACCACCAGTTCCACCAGCAACGATAACAGACAGCAGTTCATCTGAAGATTCTGCTAGTGATATAGAAACAAGGAAAGATGGCATATATGTTCCAGATGCAAATATTTCCCCACATTTGTTAAGTCAAGCGGAGTTAATGACTTAGTGCGCGATTTGGAATTACCAAAAGAAAAGGCAGAGTTGCTTGGTTCAAGACTTCAAGAATTTAATCTTCTCCAACCAAACACCAAAGTTTCCCATTTTTGCCATCGCCATTTGCAGTTTTCATCATTTTACTTACAGGAAGAAAACGTTTGTTTCTGCCTGCGATATCAGTGGTCTGATGCAAGGGATTGGCTGTCGCTATGATCCAAAGAATGGAGACTGTTCATTGACTCTAGTAAAGCTAGCCTTAAAGCTGTATTACTGCACACGGCAATGAAAAACCTTCAATACCTGTAGCACATGCCACTGGCCTTAATGAGACTTATGAATCGATGAAACTGCTGCTAAGACTCATCAAATATAAGGACCACACATGGAATATTTGTGGCGACCTTAAAGTTGTATCATTACTTCTTGGGTTACAGTTGGGCTACACAAAGCATATGTGCTTTTTGTGTCTATGGAACAGCAGAGATGACAAGAACCACTACAAAAAACATGATTGGCCATCTAGAACTGAACATGTTGTTGGTAAATACAATGTGAAACACCCAGCACTTATTGACCCTCAGAAAGTACATCTTCCACACTTCACATTAAACTTGGGCCTTATGAAAAATTTCGTGAAGGGTTGGATCATCAAGGTAGTGGTTTCCAATATTTAAAGGATAAATTCAAAGGAATATTGACAGATGCTAAGCTAGAAGCTGGAGTTTTCACTGGACCACAGATCCGCAGTGTCATCCACGACTCATCGTTTCCATCTAACCTAAATGAGAATGAACTAGGCATGGACATCTTTCGTTGAAGTTGTCAAAAATTTTCTTGGAAACCACAAAGCTGAAAACCACCGTAAACTCGTAGAAAACATGCTTAAATCTTATGAATAATGGGATGCAGAATGTCTTTGAAATTCATTTTTTACATTCTCATCTTGACTTCTTCCCGGCCAACCTTGGGGCTGTAAGTGACGAGCATGGTGAGCGCTTCCACCAACAGATCTCAGTTATGGAAAACAGATACCAAGGTAATTTCAACCCAATATGATGGGAGATTATTGTTGGTTCCTGCAGAAGGAGAGCTCGTCATCCTACAAGCGACAAAGGAAGAGGACACACCAAAGTTTCACTTAAGAACAGGAATTTGCCTTTCAGTAGTAACAACAAAATAACTAACGCGCTTTGGGTGGATGGTTGGCGCAGGGGTGGTAACTCCGCCAGCGGAATTCCGCTGTCTGTCTTAAGCCAGAATAAAGGAGGAAAGACATCCCTGTTCACTAATTATTTAAGTATGCTTAACATAAAACGTGGCACGGAAAAGTAGCTTAGACGGCTTTCGTAATAGAAGCGGGTGAGAAAAAAAATGAAAAATAGGGGTTTTCGGTTACACAAATCTGGACGTGATAGAGAATTTTGATATCAGATCTGAAATCAGCATCAGCGCTTTAGTAGGAATCAGTAGTTCACGTGTCTGTAACAAAAAAAAAGTTGAAATTTGTTGCCTAGTATAATCAATGCAAAAAACTTCACTTTTTTCTACGTTAAGGTCAAAATATGAAAATAAAAACCCACTCTAATAGACAGAGTTTTTTCCACAACAGTTTCGATGCCCACTGGCATCCTCCTTGGGTGGATACAGAAAAACGAATGAACCAAAACAAGAGGGAAAAACAGTCCAGGGACCGACCGTTAAGAAATTCGCACCTAGGTTAGATCCCATTCTCCCGACACCGGAAGGGCATTTTCATTAAAGGGATCCGCTTATAAGTACATTCGCACAAATTTAAAACTATCTTCCTGTTCTAAACATACAGATTCTATTATTTTTTTTTTTTACATAATTATTACATTTATTATTAAATTTATTACATTTAATATTGCATTATTATTTATTACAGAATTATAAATTTATTATTACATTGATTATTACACTGTTGTTTATTATATACAGAAATTGTAAACCGAAAAACGAATGAAAAGGCGAGAAGGAAACAATCCAGAGACCATTGAGAAATTCGCACCTAGGTTAGATACGTTCTCCGACACCGGAAGGGCATTTTATTACAGGGTTCCGCTTATAAGTACATTCGCACAAATTAAAACTATCTTCTTGTTCTATAACATACAGATTCTAATATTTTGACATAATTACTGCATTAGGATTGCATACATTTTTTTTAACATTTATTATTATACCTTTACCCTAATTATTAAATTTATAATATTACCTTTATTATTACATCTGTTGCATTTATATTTATTTCCACATTTATTACTTCCATTATTACATTTACTAAAAGCGAGTAAGGAAACAATCCAGAGACCTTTAAGAAATTCACACTTAGATTAGAACACGTTCCCCCGACTCCGTAAGGGATTTTTTGACCAAGAATCTCATTAAGGGTCTAACTTATAAGTACCTTCGCACAAATTAAAATTATCTACTTTTTCTATACACACAGATTCTATTATTTTTCTTTTGACATAATTATTACATTTATAAAAGTACCTTACTTGATTCCCAATCTATAGCATGATTATTTTGGCTGGCGTGATAAAAAATGGCATTATTAGTATTACAACTTCTGAAGGCATATTTGTGTTCTTTAATACGGGTTTCAATATTTCTTCCAGTTTCTCCCACGTATACCAAATCACAACTTTTACAGGGAATGCTGTAGACACAGGCTTGTTCCTCTTTGCAACGTTATTCCTAACCAATTTACTTTCACGGTAGACGAATATTTGAACGCCAAAGCAAACTTAAAATCTTTCGTCAACGGTTTTACTCTTTCTAAGCCGGCAATGTAAGGCAAACTCACATATTGTTTTTGGTTAACTGAAGGTTCCCGAGGGGCATAAAAAGATTTTCTGGCTTTAAAATACGCCTTTCTGGCGTTCAAATATTCGTCTACCGTGAAAAGTAAATTGGTTAGGAATAACGTTGCAAAAGAGAGAACAAGTCTGTGTCTACAGCATTCCCTGTAAAAGTTGTGATTTAGTATACGTGGGAGAAACTGGAAGAAATATTGAAACCCGTATTAAAGAACACAAATATGCCTTCAGAAGTTGTAATACTAATAATGCCATTTTTTATCACGCCAGCCAAAATAATCATGCTATAGATTGGGAATCAAGTAAGGTACTTTATAAATGTAATAATTATGTCAAAAGAAAAATAATAGAATCTGTATGTATAGAAAAAGTAGATAATTTTAATTTGTGCGAAGGTACTTATAAGTTAGACCCTTTAATGAGATTCTTGGTCAAAAAATCCCTTACGGAGTCGGGGGAACGTGTTCTAACCTAAGTGTGAATTTCTTAAAGGTCTCTGGATTGTTTCCTTACTCGCTTTTAGTAAATGTAATAATGGAAGTAATAAATGTGGAAATAAATATAAATGCAACAGATGTAATAATAAAGGTAATATTATAAATTTAATAATTAGGGTAAAGGTAATAATAATAAATGTTAAAAAAAGTGTAAATGCAATAATAAATGCAGTAATTATGTCAAAATATTAGAATCTGTATGTATAGAACAAGAAGATAGTTTTAGTTTGTGCGAATGTACTTATAAGCGGGACCCTGTAATAAAATGCCCTTCCGGTGACGGGAGAACGGTATCTAACCTAGGTGCGAATTTCTCAATGGTCTCTGGATTGTTTCCTTCTCGCCTTTTTCATTCGTTTTTCAGTTTATAAGTTCTGTATAATAAACAACAATGTAATAACCAATGTAATAATAAATTTATAATTTCTGTAATAAATAATAATGCAATATTAAATGTAATAAATTTAATAATAAATGTAATAATTATGTAAAAAAAAAAATAATAGAATCTGTATGTTTAGAACAGGAAGATAGTTTTAAATTTGTGCGAATGTACTTATAAGCGGATCCCTTTAATGAAATGTCCTTCCGGTGTCGGGAGAATGGGATCTAACCTAGGTGCGAATTTCTTAACGGTCGGTCCCTGGACTGTTTTTCCCTCTTGTTTTGGTTCATTCGTTTTTCTGTATCCACCCAAGGAGGATGCCAGTGGGCATCGAAACTGTTGTGGAAATAAACTCTGTCTATTAGAGCGGGTTTTTATTTTCATATAATGATAATCAGTTCGGCGGTTAATTCTATCTATATTAGTGTGTGTGTCTAACTCATTAGTGAATACACAAATATAATTTAAGTAAACGCTGATCCCATACAGCGTACACGAAGAATAACATAAATTGAAAATAATTTAAACGACGCAAGGCTTCAGCGAAGTTCCACTACACATACGAGGAAAGTCGTAAAATCGAGTAAGGATCAGACGAAATGGAACAGCGGAAATGAAAGAGAAGAAAGAGAACGAAAAACTATGGCCAAAAAAATATGAAAAATGTGCAAATTGTTTTAAATCTAGAAAGTTGAATAGAGATTAATTATGTTTAATAGAAAGAGTCTCTTCCCAACTCTGCAACTGCGATAATGAAGCAGACAAGACCATGGCTTAAAATGCATTTTGTGCAAATACATTTAAGCACTACAAAGTCAACTTTAGGAAAAAGGAAAGAAAAAAATCTAGAAAGTTGAATAGAGATTAATTATGTTTAATAGAAAGCGTCTCTTCCCAACTCTGCAACTGCGATAATGAAGCAGACAAGACCATGGCTTAAAATGCATTTTGTGCAAATACATTTAAGCACTACAAAGTCAACCTTAGGAAAAAGGAAAGAAAAAATGAAGAATAGAACGAATAACAAAATCATTGGCTTTTATGTCTTCGTGCAAGTAAAGTGCATGAAAAGTAATAGGAAAATAGTACAAACGGGAATGGAGAATGTTGAAGTAGAAGAAACAATTGCAACAAGTTCACCGACGGAAAGGAAAATGGGATTTGGGACACTGAGGGGACACAAATGAAAATGGGATTCGGGACACTGAGGGGAACAGTAAAGGGAGGTGCAGAAGAAACCTTAAACAAAGAAATACCCCCTGCACAAGATAGCAACATCATGCATAGAAACGAAAGCACACCAAGGATTAAAAAAAAAGCAGAGTAGGGAAGAAGTGGTGCTAGAACAAAGAAAAGCAATTGAGACCCCACAGGACTCGTAAGGAATTTGAAAGACGGGGGCGATATGCGAATACTACAAAGCAAGATCGTATAAATATGGTTTCTGAAAAATGTATAACCATCCTGAAAAGTGTTTAATGATGAGGAATGGAATTTGTCGATACAGAGAGGGCTACTCCTAATTTCATGTCTCAAGATGGAATGTTCTATTTTCACATTAAAGGTACACAAAGAAGAGAAAAAGGACAAACAGCTCAAGCTCCAGGTAAAAGAAGTGAGCATGATCAACGAAGGACATTTTTTAGAAGAAACGAGAATGATAAAAGAACAATTGTCGCTCTTAATGAGAAAAGACCGGACTTCACAGATATATGTACATCAACACGACATGCAACATCCACCTGCTCAATATCACCCATAGTTATCTCAGCAACGACAACGGTACCAAAGGCCACATCTCCAGTGCAACGGCCCACCTAATAACATCGATCAGGAGCCGATAAAATCGACCAGACACCTATCAACATCCACCTCGACTGAACACCAAGACTATTAAACCTCTACATATATATACGATATATATATATATATATATATATATATATATATATATATATATACGGGGCTCCAATAAACCTTAGCCTCCCCGCCCATGGCCTAAACCATTAGAGGTACAGTAAAACTAAACATACCTTACAAAAAAGAATTTAATCCTGCATTTAATGAGAAACAATTCAAACTTGGTGTTCCCGCCATTGGCTTCCAAGACACCCTGAATTCGCTTTGGGTAGCTTGCCAAAAGTGACGTGAATAGATCTTGATCGTTACGCAAATTTGCTAAAACAGTTTCAATGTGTTGCGTCATTGAATCCTTCGAAAATCAATTTGCTGCAGGTTCTTGAAACAAGAGACATTCAACCTTGTCCTTTATAACTGATCCAATGTGTTCACAGACGTTCAGGTCAGGAGAATTTCCTGGCCATTCTTCATTTCCAAATAAATCGATCTCATGGTTCCACAACAACTGTTGAGTGGCTAATGCCTTAAAGCAGGGGGCCTTATCGTGCAGAAGTGTGACCTGATCGACATCCATAACATTGTTTGGATTTCTTAGAAAAGGAATGACATGCTGGGATAGAATAATATCACGAAAATACTGTCCATCCCAACTCTGGCCATTTGGCTTCAGCACCCACATGAGCTTCTTTGCAGTGAACAAAACAAACACACCAACACAGTCTGGACTTTTTAATAATTAATTCGCGATAATGTTCATTGTCATCGATTTCATCTGGTGTTGTGGCCCACACTCGATCATTTTGGTAGTTAGGCCGACGTGTTACGTAAACAAAAAATTCATCGGAGACAGCTAAATGCATGAAATCATCCACATCCCAATCTTCAAGATAATGGGCAAACCACATTCTGTCATCGATGTTAAGTTGAGTTTTTCTTGGCTTTGGAAGTTCATGCCAAGGCTTTAAACCTTGCCTATGACGGTACAGTCGAATGATCTCACCACTAACGATCTTTCCTCTCAACACTTCGATCTCTCTAGAAAGTTTAGCACAGCTGTTTTTCCGCTTACGCGTACCGCTTTCAATGATGTCCTTTGTTTCCTGAGAGAGTGGCAAATTTGGGCGCCCAGATTTGGTTGTATCCATTTCACATTCATCCAAAGTTTTATTCCAATTTCTTTTGACGAAGTCCTCACTTCTTCGCAACTTTTTGGCAACCCATGAACGTGTTATAAAGGTGGCTCCAGCATCACGAGCTTCCCGAAATGTTATTGCTCGTATGCGATCTATCACACGTTGCCTCTCCGAATCACCAATTAATTGAGAAGCCATTATATTATCACTTTATCAGCTAGACTAATTTTAATACCTGCAATAAATAATGAATTTTATATATTTTTATAATCACTAAAAACTATTTCGATATAAGTAAACATGTAAGCTGCAAATGGGGGATAAGATTTTTTGGAACCCCTTACACACAAGGCCTGTACAGTGTATAGTGAAAAAAAAGATTGCAAATTGCAATACCTACAAAATCTAGCTCTGAAAACCAACACAAGATATCATGGGCTTAACGGAAATACACTTGCATACAGTGCCGGATTTAGGGGTGTGCGGAGTGTGCTGCCGCACAGGGCCCCCCACATTTTCGTGATTGTATAAAAAAATTTAATTGCCGCTGCGTTAACATGTTAACATGTCCCGTCTAGTGGCTAAATATATGGTAATTGGTTTATCTGTAGCGTTAAATAGTAAAGAAAAAGATCAAAATGGGTGAATTCATGTACTAAATCATCACCAAGAACCTCGAGTCTACATTTCCGAACGTCGAAATCATGTTGCGTATGTACCTCTGCTTCATGATTGAGTATTGAGTTTACTAACATTATCAGTGACTTTGCTTGCCGAAAAGCACACAAAGTCTTTCTGTAAATAAATTTCTTTTTTTTTCAATACAATTGTTTTTTTGAGATGTCTGTGTTCTAGTAAATAACGCTGGTTAAACTATAAAAATGAACTGTAATGTCAGTCGATAAAATTAGGTTAATGAGTTTACTAACATTATCAGTGACTTTGCTTGCTGAAAAGCAGGCAGTCTTTCTGTAAATAAATTTTTTTTTTTTTTTTTTTAATAAAATTGTTTTTGAGATGTTTGTGTTTCAGTAAATAAAAGGAAACAACAAACAGGTTTCCGCAGTTTGACCCCGCACAGGGCCCCCACAAACCTAAATCCGGCGCTGCTTGAGTAGTATAGCCGCAAAAGGGGAGAGTGCAAGAATGTTGCAAGTTATTATGTAATGTTGCAAATGGGGGTGGGGGTTGTTGCAAGGGGGTGGGGGTGTTGCAAAAAAGAAAGGAAAAAAAGAAAAAAAAAGAGTACTGGCCTTTGTTGCCAACCGGGGTTGCAAGGGGCATGCAACTTGGGGGCGGAGTTCTCCCCCAAGCTATTCCCCCCAAAGGGCCAGAGAGAAAGGAGGAGAGGTGTTCACCTGGCAGGAGCCAAGTGCATATTAAGACTTCAGCCGAGTAAGCGTTGTTTTATAGGCTCCTAATCAGCCAGTTGGCTGAGCCAAGGGGTAGGGGTACACCTGAAGGAGAGAGACACCTGAAGAGAGAGAGAGAGAGACACCTGAAGAGAGAGAGAGAGAGTAGTGCCTTTGATTGCAAGGCATGACAACTTGGAGGCGGATTTCTCCCCCAAGTTATTTTCGTTTCCTAACCTAAGAGGCCTCTAAGGGGTTTTACCAAAGGGCCTGAAAGAAAAGGACCAGAGGTCCTTGCTCGGCTGGGAGCCGAGCTTGAATGATTCTTTCATCAGCTTCTCGGTCTTTTATAAACCTCTATTCTGGCTGAGTTGCCAGATAGCGCCATGTATTCAGTTGCCAGATAGCGCCATGTGTCCCAGAAAACCATATATTAATCATCCATTGTGTACCACAATTGAATCAATTAAATTCTGTTTATTAAATAAATAATTTTTACACACTTAATTTTTTATAGATGTATAGATGTATATAGTGTTTTACAATAGATGTATATAGTGTTTAACGATTAGCTCCATCAAATAAAGCATTTCAACAATGATTTCACTGTTTCAGAAAGATTTACGTATGACTTAAAAATATATTATTGATATGCCTAACTTAAGATCAGGATGCTTTTATAGTTTACAGCATCTTTTAAAAGTTTAACTCCCAAGTTATAAAGTAATAATATAATTATCAACCGGATTGATTAAAAGTAAAGGCAACTTTCAATATATTTTAGTAATATAACAGAATTAACAAAGTTACCCAATAAATAATTCGTTAGACAGAAAATGAATTTTTATAAGGGATACCCAACTAATTATGAATGTATCACCAAATAAAAAAATAATAACAAACGTAAATAAAGCATTTATTAAAAAAAAATTTCGTTTTATTCTTTCCTTCTTATTGATAACTTATTTAAACTAATCTCTGTATATGGGCTTATTTAATCACAATGATTTAAGTTTAAAAGTAAAAACTGTTTTCTGTGAAAACATATGATGATAATTATTTTATTCTGTTCTTCGGAAGAGCTTCAATTCGGTTGCCAGATACCACTTTTTACCATTATTATGATGAGTTGTCTCCAACTAAAAGATTTCGTTGTGAACAGCAACTCATAAGACTCTGTAGTTAATCTTATGCGAGGTATGAAAATCAGGAAAAATGCCAAACATGTATTATTTTAAATGAAACTAAACGCATATTAAATTAAAACAATTGAATCCAATTAAATTCTGTTTATTAAATAAATAATTTTTACACTTAATTTTTTATAGATGTATAGATGTATATAGTATTTTACAATAGATGTATATAGTGTTTAACGATTAGCTCCATCAAATAAAGCATTTCAACAATGATTTCACTGTTTCAGAAAGATTTACGTATGACTTAAAAATATATTATTGATATGCCTAACTTAAGATCAGGATGCTTTTATAGTTTACAGCATCTTTTAAAAGTTTAACTCCCAAGTTATAAAGTAATAATATAATTATCACACGCGATTGATTAAAAGTAAAGGCAACTTTCAATATTTTTAGTAATATAACAGAATTAACAAAGTTACCCAATAAATAATTCGTTAGACAGAAAATGAATTTTTATAAGGGATACCCAACTAATTATGAATGTATCACCAAATAAAAAAATAATAACAAACGTAAATAAAGCATTTATTAAAAAAAAATTTCGTTTTATTCTTTCCTTCTTATTGATAACTTATTTAAACTAATCTCTGTATATGGGCTTATTTAATCACAATGATTTAAGTTTAAAAGTAAAAACTGTTTTCTGTGAAAACATATGATGATAATTATTTTATTCTGTTCTTCGGAAAGAGCTTCAATTCGGTTGCCAGATACCACTTTTTACCATTATTATGATGAGTTGTCTCCAACTAAAAGATTTCGTTGTGAACAGCAACTCATAAGACTCTGTAGTTAATCTTATGCGAGGTATGAAAATCAGGAAAAATGCCAAACATGTATTATTTTAAATGAAACTAACGCATATTAAATTAAAACAATTGAATCCAATTAAATTCTGTTTATTAAATAAATAATTTTTACACTTAATTTTTTATAGATGTATAGATGTATATAGTATTTTACAATAGATGTATATAGTGTTTAACGATTAGCTCCATCAAATAAAGCATTTCAACAATGATTTCACTGTTTCAGAAAGATTTACGTATGACTTAAAAATATATTATTGATATGCCTAACTTAAGATCAGGATGCTTTTATAGTTTACAGCATCTTTTAAAAGTTTAACTCCCAAGTTATAAAGTAATAATATAATTATCAACCGGATTGATTAAAAGTAAAGGCAACTTTCAATATATTTTAGTAATATAACAGAATTAACAAAGTTACCCAATAAATAATTCGTTAGACAGAAAATGATAATTTTATAAGGGATACCCAACTAATTATGAATGTATCACCAAATAAAAAAATAATAACAAACGTAAATAAAGCATTTATTAAAAAAAAATTTCGTTTTATTCTTTCCTTCTTTATTGATAACTTATTTAATCTAATCTCTGTATATGGGCTTATTTAATCACAATGATTTAAGTTTAAAAGTAAAAACTGTTTTCTGTGAAAACATATGATGATAATTATTTTTATTCTTTTCTTCGGAAAGAGCTTCAATTCGGTTGCCAGATACCACTTTTTACCATTATTATGATGAGTTGTCTCCAACTAAAAGATTTCGTTGTGAACAGCAACTCATAAGACTCTGTAGTTAATCTTATGCGAGGTATGAAAATCAGGAAAAATGCCAAACATGTATTATTTTAAATGAAACTAAACGCATATTAAATTAAAACAATTGAATCCAATTTAATTCTGTTTATTAAATAAATAATTTTTACACACTTAATTTTTTATAGATGTATAGATGTATATAGTGTTTTACAATAGATGTATATATTGTTTAACGATTAGCTCCATCAAATAAAGCATTTCAACAATGATTTCACTGTTTCAGAAAGATTTACGTATGACTTAAAAATATATTATTGATATGCCTAACTTAAGATCAGGATGCTTTTATAGTTTACAGCATCTTTAAAAGGGGAGAGTGCAAGAATGTTGCAAGTGATGACGTAATGTTCTATAAATTATTCAAAAGAAACACGATTTTATATATATGTTACTCGTCCGGTCCCGTTATAGCGGATTGGTACACGTCATAGCTCCACCCAGCTACACCGGCAGCCAATCACTACGAACATCTGGTCTTTTGGGGCGGAGCTTGGCGATTGTGCATATAAAAGGGGATATTTTTCAGTTGGGAGTAACAGTAGCTATTTTCGCGTCAGTGAATAATCATTCCCTCCACCATGGACCTGTACGTCTCCCCAGACTTGTATGAAGAAAGTGACGCTGCAGCATTAACGACAATTAGTCTTTTTAATGCGATTGACCGTGATGAATTATTCCCAACGCAAACCGTAGAAGATATTGCAGTGATGCTCCTTACAATCCGACGCAAGGGACTACCATAGAAATGTAAGTGTCTATAATTCGATTTTATATATTATGGAGAGTTGTAGTATCTCATCAAATAGATACTATCCAAAAAAAATTTTGTCAATCAATGTTATTTGATTATCCCCATTATGCTTAAATCGAAATTTTTTTATGGCAATCAATGTTATTCCTCGAACCAAAGATATCTTCACATAATGGGGATCTGTCTGTATACTCTGTATATGTTTTAAAAGAATGAACATTATTCCTTAAGGTCCGATGAGGATTTGACACGTGTTATACAATCTTTTGAAGAATCTCGGAATACGGGGGTATACTGAACAGTCAGCAATGTCACACATCCTCCACCATGGACCTGTACGTCTCCCCGGAATTGTATGAAGAAAGTGATACTGCAGCATTAACCGCAATTAATCTTTTCAATGCGATTGACCGTGGCGAATTATTTCCAACGCAAACCGTTGAAGATATTTGCAGTGACGCTCCTTACAATCCGACGCATGGGACTACCATAGAAATGTAAGTGTCTATAATTCGTTTTTTATATATATGGAGAGTTGTAGTATCTCGTCAAATAGATACTCGCAAAAATTTTTTATGTCAATCAATGTTATTTGGTTATCCCCATTATGCTAAAATCGAAATTTTTTATGGCATTCAATGTTATTCCTCGAACCAAAGATATCTTCACATAATGGGGATCTGTCTGTATACTCTGTATATGTTTTAAAAGAATGAACATTATTCCTTTAAGGTCCGATGAGGATTTGACACGTGTTATACAATCTTTTGAAGAATCTCGGAATAGGGAGGATATACTGATCAGTCAACAATGTCACACCGAAATAATGTAAGTGTTTTTCGATCTTTTTGGGATAAGAAGACACAATATATTTTCATAAATTTATTAAATGAAAGAAATCAGTACAATAAACAACTACAGAATATATCGTTACAAATATACGAACAAAAACATTATAATATACAACGAGTACGTACAATTGGAAAACGGTTTTTTATCTGTCTGCATACCATTTCATCGTTTCGGCGAGTGTGACACGGGTCAAATAAATTTAAAAAATTTATAAATTCTTTATCATTTGACATATGCATGAGAAATGAGACGCAGTACATTCCGCAAACATTAGTAAAATATCCTTGCATGCGAAATGGGGTCCATACAACTTCGGGAATATGTAACTGAGCGAGAAATTTTACAATAATAGGGTCACTCCAGGGTTGAGTACCGAGTGAATCAAAATAGTACAGGCGCTGTCTATTTTTAAAATAGACAGCGATCCAGTGAATCCCTTCATTACCGATGATGTCTGTGTTCACAATAAGACTACCGCATTCTCGCGTACTTGGCAAACTCAATGTTTCATTCTTCGCAAACACGCCGATAAATTTGGAACGTGTGACTCGCTCCATTACTTTCTGAAGTGTATTAGCATCCATTTTAAAAGTCAGTGATAACGCTCCTAAATCTATCTACTTCTATTAGGGCTTGCGATTCGAGATATACTAGTACACTAATAGGAGCGTCTATAGGCTTGGCGAATTCCAGCCGCACTGAGATGTTTCCGCTCTGCTGTGGGGTTAAATGGTATTTACGCTAGCAGATAAGTCAGGTGTAATGTCAAACGGGTAAAGGTTAAATTGATCAATGAATTCTTCCTGCGTTACCCATTACCAAGCTCATCACAATCACCTGCAATATGGGTCAGATTACTATAGGCTCTGGCACAAAGAGGTAACACAGCGTCTGATGAATAGTCCGTACCCATTGTTCCACCCAAAGCAGTGCCATTAACGTATAGAGTTATATTTTTAAGTCCGAAATTCTCGAATTTAAAGGCACTCTTTCTATATTTTCCATTCACCGAAGCGTGGTCCTGCATGCCGATTAATATCCTTTTAGGAAGATTTCCCAGGGCAATGTTTTCTATCTGCTTCGATGCCAACCCTGCAGGAACCGTATATAGTTTGATCTGCACTCTGTTAATAGGATATTTCACTGTAGCGTTTAGTAAATTTTTCTCAATTTCTAGTTGTTTTGGTGAACTTAATTTCACTCGCCGTACGCGGAGGTATGTGTCCATAATGTGAACCACAACGGGCTTTGCACCCTCTTCTTGATCCGCATCCAGATTTAAGCAGATCTCAGGACTCGTGCGGGTGAGCTTTATTTTCATATCCACCCCGTTCACAAGCAACTTCTCCTGGAAAGTGAAATCTGTGTGCAACCGTCCAAAACACTCGTATATTTTCTTTTTAGAATTTTTAAATTTGTCCTTTATACTATTTTCATCTTTAGTTTGATAATATCCCTCCGCACTTAAAAAGGTAGCCTTCGCTTCTTTGGAAAAGTTGAGGACATTTTCCAGATAGGCTCGTAGATGATAGTACCCCGTGCCTGCCGATATGTTGGTCTGATTTAAATATACGTCACACTGGTTGAATATGGAGTGCAGAAAGTTTGTTTCAGGGTATACAGCATATTTGTCATCGCAGACCGTTCCATCAGAATGGGCTATACGTAGCTTAGCGTACATGTGCACACAGCTTGGATCAAAAAAGTAAGGGCCTGAGCTGGGTATCACGAATTCTATAGGTGCACTCGGGGAACTAATTGTGTTTAAAGGGTTAATTGTAATAAAGTCACTGTGCTCAATAGAAACTTGGGTTGGAGGTAGCTCAAAAAGGGACAGCTCCGATTTACAGCATTGTGAACTACATGGGTGGATGAAGCGTGCCATGGCGAATAGTGACTCCTCTCTCGACAAGTGGTAAACAAACTATGATTCATGAGATCAATGTCCTTAGCTTATATCAGTCAAAAAAGTGGTCAACCATAGGTTTCATTCGCTTACAGCACTTCTTTTTTGATAGCCTTTTACGTTTAATACCACGTGACCCCTTCTTCTTCTTCCGGGCAGCCCGCTTCTTCCCGCCACCACGCATTTTTCTCTTTGCATCTTTGATGATTTCGTCCCGTGTACGCTTTAAATGTTTTTTAGAGCCTCTTTAGGTTTAGCCCCGGCCAATATGTCTTCTGCAGTGTTAATACCTGATTGTAGCGCTTTCCTTCCAAGTATCTGGCACCCCTCTTCAGCAAAGGAACAGCCGTACGTAGTATGGATGAAAAAATGGACCAAGTCCACTACCGCGCTGGTATCGCATCCCTCGATAGACGGTGAAAGGCTTTCTATCCATTATAACTCAGTGCGTCGAAAGTGTAGCTTCACTGTTAAGCTCCCGTTACCGAATGGGAAGTTTTCACCCTCAATCGTTCTTATATATATTGTGATATTGGTTATTAAATTAGTTGCGACATTCACATAATGGGGGTCTGTCATATGTTATACTCAAACTCTTCCTCTATGGTTGGGGATGTGAGCAATGCGCAGCAGGCGTGCCTGTATATCCCCAACAAACTGGTGCTCCACTATATTACTGTAAATATAGCACATGTCTGGGGACCCTTCAGCCAATTTCTCCATCTCAATTGATACATTAATCTGGACAAGTCATGCTGTGTCTCGTGAAATGTGTCTTTTTGGAAGACTGCGCTATAGCGGCCATGGCTAGAATTTGGAACTTTCTATGGTCTTTAATACGTCTGTTAGTCTTTGATTTTAGGATTAGTGTATGTGCAGGGTTGTTTACGATTTCGTATACTAAATCATTCGTAAGGTTTGAGTTTCTTAAACTTACGTTTAAGCCTCTCACAACATCCTCGGCCGAACCATATTGACCCGGCCCTAGTCTTACTTCTGTACTGTAATACCGTGCAATCTTGTCCGAGCGATGCGCATAGTTTCATCCATAGCTACCCAGCTTTTTCACACTCGTCAATGTCTCTAAGAATCGT
The DNA here is from genome assembly GCA_023014485.1 of Bathynomus jamesi. Classification (NCBI taxonomy): domain Eukaryota; kingdom Metazoa; phylum Arthropoda; class Malacostraca; order Isopoda; family Cirolanidae; genus Bathynomus; species Bathynomus jamesi. The sequence continues at coordinate 272,978 of JAJOZX010005881.1, forward strand.
AAAAACGGTTTCTTTATGTTCAATATTTAAAAAGATGGTGTCCAGCTGAATTTCGCATATCCCCACCTCATACGAATCACGACCCAATTCAATGTGCCCATGGAGTTCTGTTACAAAGTTGGCTAGTGTGTTGTTAGGGTGTACAGACAGGGACGAGGAGGACGGGAGTGTGACGTAGAAATGGTTAGGAGCCATGTTGCATACTATTTAAGCTTCATTATTGCATCAGCTTTTATATAGGTGTTGAAGCTTTCTGGGTACCCTAGCCATTTCACCAGGTACATTTTTCTCCTTCCTGAACCTTTGCTTCCTAAAATTTTCTCAATTTTAAACACATTTTATTCTAAATTAAACGCAACTTTCTGCAATTCCTCGCGGTAAAAGCCTCCTGAGATTTCTTCCCCATTCAAATCTTCAATGTAATACATCATTATCTCACCTTTAGGTCTCACAGCCCTAACTTTAAAAATCTCGCGTGTTCATCCTTGCTCAAAACCCTTTGCGAATTTATTCCCCGAACGCGACAGCCTTACATAATCATTGATTTTGAAGCGCGCAGTGTGTGGTGGTGGTGGTGGTGGTGGTGATCCATCTCTTCTCGGGAGCGTACCTCTTTTTAAAACTTCGTTAGGTGTTGTCCCAATCGTGCGATGGTGTGAGCGGTTGTAGGATGATGCCAATGATTCCAGAATGTCTAGAAATCTGTGTGTTTTTATGTGTAAAATAACGGTGCATGCTTTCCTTTATGGTGCGCTGAACTCTTTCAGCTAAAGAAGCCTTATGTATAGAATTGGTTGTGTAATAGCTGATATTAAACTCTGTCAACATGTTCTGAAAAGCACGGCCTATAAATTCCTTCCCCATATCCGTACAAAAATAGCCAGGAACCCTGTTTTCTTTTAACATTAGAGTTTTGGTGGCTTTAGCAACTGTTTCAGGTGATTTTTTTCAGAGAACTAGCCACAGATATCTAGATAATACGTCTATTATGAATAGAATGTAGCGGTAACCATCGTTATACACAGAATATCTTTGCATGTCTGTTAAATCTGCTTGCCAAATAGAATCAATCGAGGAAGCCGTTGTCTTGGCTGTTTAAACCTTTTTCTCACAGGCTTATGAAGCGTATAAGCGTCCTGCTCCCTCAAAAAATCTTTCAACATCTTTTTTTCCTACTCCGTAAACACTTCTGTAAAGTCTATCTACGCAGCCGTAAGAGGATGGGGTAGAAATGTCATAATAGCGTTTAGTTAATACGTTAGCCATTTGCGTATTTTAGAGGCACGTGGGTAGGGTTGGTTTAACCTCTTCTTGCTCCTCTTCAAAGGTGTTACCGCCGGGGGTGACGGCGCCTTCAATTGTGTCACAGGCGTTGCATGTTCCAAGTCTTTTAACCTGTTCAGATTTCCTATCAACGTTTTTAGGGACATTTATTTGTTGTAGTCTTGCTTAATGCTTCCATCCTGATGGTGATGGCCTATCCCACTTTCTCACCAGATCATGGACAATGTCTACGATATTCGATCCCTGTACCTTGATCCTTCCACAATGATCTCCCTGTATCGGTCCATTGTATGGCGGGATCCTCATTCAATAGATTATAAAGACTTAAGCCTTTACTCCTCAATGTAAGTGGGAGGGTATTTTTTAATACATGTTCGATATGTTGTGTGGCTAATCTTTTTGGTTGGTCAGCTGTATCGTCGGGCACAGATCCTATGTCGCCATGTCCATCGTCCCCCGTGCTGTGCCTAATAACCACAGGAATCTCTGTAGGGCTCTTTAATTTTCGTACTCGTGAAGAAATTTCTGCAGAGCTTCTTGTATAAGATTCTTTTCTCATCAGGTGTTTTTTCACTGTTTAATAGGGCTAAACAATTCGCTTTCCATTCTTTTAAGTATGCTTTTACGGGGATATATACGTGTCTGGATTCCTTTGCAGTGAAGCGTACACCTCGTGGGGAATCACTACCACTTCTTCATTAATATTAATCTAGTCAGTAAAGGACCCAAACTGAATAAGATGGGGAGAAATGACCCTCCTGTTTGTACAATAATTCGTTTTTTTCTTCGCTACAGTTTGACTTTTACGAGCGAGTGCACGTATTATGTTCTTGTAGCGTCGTAGGCGAGCCTTTCTGATGGGTTTTCATTGATACATTGCAATTTATAACGTTAAGACAGATTTCACAGATGCATTTTAAAAAGTCGCATCGATATTTTTAATAAACATCTGCTGCATTGCCCGGGGCAGTCGATGATAGATTTTTATTAATTCACGGTATTTCTTTAGTCCTCTTTTCATTCTGGAATATACACCGTTTCAGGCTCGTTTGGAAATATATTCGTTCGCAGAAGCACTCTAAAGTGTTTCGCGGATGAAGGTCGCAAAGCAAATATCCTAACGCGTGCTTGTAGCTTCTTTATAAACTTCCAAAAACTCCTTACATTTATTCGGGAACTTTGATTGGCTTAATACCCCAATTTGTGATACATCTCTACGTTGCGCGAATAAGACTAGATATTGCGTATTTAACGACACATCGCGCATGTATCTATTTTGAAAATAGATTCTGGTTGATGAAGAACACGCTTGTTAAGATGGTGGGAGAATACTGTAAATGTCTCGGCAAACGTTTATCCATCTCCAACATGAGATCGGTCATTACAATGATTGTATGTTCACTTCCCTTTAACGAATTAACGTCCATATACCCTTTGTGGAACAAAATATCATCTTGGTACTCGTTGAACACTGATTGATACGTCGAATAGCACCATATAACTTTATGCGCAAATTCGAGAACATCTCCCCCTTTTCTTTAATGATTTTAAGCATAAAACACAGTTTTACCACATCCTGTAGGTCCAGATAAATACATGTGGATGGGCTCGTGAATCTGAATTTTTCTACAGAGTCCATTTCTAACGTCACACTCCTAAGCGAGTCATTTACAAAATATTACAAATTTTGAGTGCTGATCCTTATATTTCTTCTCCCACAGAACCGTGAATGACGATGAGGTAGAGCAGCCCATCATTACGGATGACCTCGACGACAGTGTAGTTGTGATCTCCTCCCCTGAACCCACCAGCGATACGGTAACACGTCCAAAGCGGAGGTATGAGATACCCACGTCAGGTATAAAGCGACCGAAATACGCGTCTGTTGCAGCGGTAATAGATCCCAACCCTCAACCTCTTACGCAACAAACCCCCAGCAGCACCTAATATATCCCCTTATTCATCCGCCGCCCCCGTTCTGTTAAGTCTACAATAATAGAGCCCCAAACCATCAACCTCCTACGCCAACAGGGCCCCCATCAGCACACCTTCGGCTAATATATCCACTAATTCATCCGCCGCCCCCCGTTCTGTTGAGATGTTATAACGCGGAATTGGTGCGATCCGCATCCCCCCCCCAGCCTTGACTAGAAATCGGTATAGAGTCAGGGTCGCCCTAGAGTCATGTATAGCAGTGGAATTGAGCGCGGACTACGCCGGGTTGTAGAGGCATATTATAGAGTTTGCTCTTCAGAATCGTGACGAGCGTGAAGTCAGGACGAGTCTGTCCTTTGGATTCGGTCAGATGACGGTGATGTAGACGATTATTGGGTGATAGTGCCATTTAGCGTTTGCGGCTGAAGGTGTAGAATATATATTAGGGCGGTATAATGCAAGCCGCCCAAAGTAGTATAGCCTTCAATATGGACAACTTCACGGTAAAATTGACCTGTATACCGTGTTGCGGGTCATAGTGCCATACCGTATACTCTTAACTTCAATTCTCCGACTATTTACCGAAAGCATATAAACGTCGATCGTGTTGCGGCTTTATATAGCAGTACTCTTAGCACGTATGTTTACTGTACAAAATACACGAACTCAAAAAATTTGGTTGCCTACAGTCGGAGCGTGCCCGTAAACTAGCTGTAGACTGTGAACTTGAATTTGACTGTAATATGGGTCCTGAAGAGCTGAGAAGGGTAGAACAGGAAATGAATGTCCATAGTTGTTTGGGTTGGATGATCGTCGTAGGACTGTGTATGTTTTTAAAAGCTGTGTGAGAGATCGTACAAGACCCCTACTTTATTTTAGGATTGTCATGGACAACGTATCTCCCCATCGTAATATAAGGGGCTTTACGCTAGTTATGACAAAAGTCGAAAATATGGGAGACATCATGATTTGTGTAAGGGGTGCCTCGAGTTTGCGGATGATATAGTGAGACATTGTAAAGAATGTCACATGGTATGGTGAGCAGTGTAAAAGCACCAAATGTGAAAGCCGTGTAGTTGAAGCTGAGAAGAGAGACTGTGATGTGTGTAGACGCACATTTTTCATAATATCTGTTTTGATTTCCATAAATCAATTGGCACGTGCAGGAAAATGAGAATCTGTGAATGTGGTATGTTCACAAATGGATAATTGGGGGAAATTTAAGCACAAGTGTGACGTAATTCCACTGTCCTACATGCCAGGAGGAATATAAGGCGGATGGAATAAAGCATGTATTTATATGAAAGATGCTAAGACTAAAAATAACCCTTGTATACTGTATACTACGATATAGAAACCATATACGAACGCTGAAACCAAGAGGTAATTATACATTTACTTGTGAGCCAGACCATCTGTGATGAGTGTATGGGTATCGAATGTGACGAGTGCCCCAAATGTGGTAAACGGACAAACGTTTTTAAAAACGAATGTCCGCGATAGTCCTGTGAAAACTATTTGTGTCCTATATTGTCAAGTAGCCGACAAGTTCAAAAAAATGACTGTGTATATTCTCGCCCATAACGGGGCAAAGTTTTACACGCAGTTCCTTTATAAGGAGTTGCTTGAACACGAATCCTCTGAGATATTTACAGGTGATCCATTGAAAAGAGGCAACAAATTAATATACAGATGCAGATAAGAGGCATGTACAATTTAAAGATACTTTATTATTCACACCTTGTAAATTAGCAAGCTACCCAAGGTGATGGGAGTAGCAGTGCTGAAGTTTCCAAAGGGATACTTCCCTCACTTTCCTCACCAGCGAGACTTTAACTACGTAGGCCACCACCCCCCAAACATTATTTTGACTGTATGGATGAACGTGAAGACTTTGATCGATACTACGACGTATTAATGAAAGTAACCCTTATAATATAGCTGATGAATGTGAGCGTTATTGCGTGAATGAATGTTGCGCGTGCTTAGAGTATGTTTCCCAGGCCTTTAGAAGGATGTACATAGCCCGTTTCAAATGCGATCCACTGCAAGTCGCAACACCATCGCATCATTATGTTTACGGTGTTCAAAAATAACTTCATGCCTAAAGACACCTTAGCCATTATTCACCGAAACAATCCCCGCAGTTACGGGCACAAGGCTATTTACTGGCTCATACACCTACAGCAACAGACAGGTGTATACATAAAGCACGCCCCGCAACACGGGTGAAGTACCCATTAAGATTAATGGACGTGTTTTTTGGGGTTGATGGGTTAAGTGAAAACCGTGTCACTGTGTGAAGGCTATGTACTCCTTTAACGGTTGCTGTGGCATGGATGCCCCCGTCCTGAGTGCGGGAATCACCGGAGATATCCACGGTAGGTCTCCTGCCGATGTCTTGCATCGACCCGCACCCGCGATCAACTTATAGGATCACAGTTCACTCACAAAGTCTTGTGGGAGCATGAATATGATGCACGGATGGAGACAGACGAGGTGTACCGTGAGGAAATAAACACGATCAAGCGTTTCAATGGTGCTGGATCCTCTCAAATGTGGTGATAGCTTGTTTGGAGGACGTACAAATCCTTTCAGACTATACTTCCACCTACGGAGGGGCGTGAAGCTCCATTACTACGATTTCTGTTCTTTATACCCATACGTGATGAAGAGCAATCCGTACCCCGTGGGCGCTCCTGAGAAACTGATGGGACCTAGCCTCCCCTCCATCAATGAATTTTTCAAAAAATTTGGAATGATCGTTACTTTGGGCTCTCTTTCGTAGAGGTACTCCCCCCACGCAATTATGGATGCCGATCTTACCTGTCGTTATCGACGACAATCTCATGTTTCCCCTGTGCGTGAAGTGCGCGGAAGAGGATAAGCGGCGAGTGTAACCTATACCCCACCAGCGTAAGCTCAGAGGCGTATATACAAGTCCTGAGTTTGGCCCTAGCCGTACGCCATGGTTATAGAATACTGAAGATACATGAGGGTGGAGGTTTCAGAAGCTACCCAACCTTTTCACACCATATATAAACACCTTTTTGAAGGATAAGGTTGAGGCATCAGGGTATCCGCGAGGAGTTGATACCGAAGATGAAAAGTCTGCCTATATTCAACGTTACCGCGACCGCGAAGGTATACAACTTGATCGTGTCCAAATTGTAAAGAATCCTGGCAAGCGCTTTAGTGCAAAGTTGTCTAAACAGTCTATGGGGAAAATTTGCGCAGAATACCGGCAGAGGGAGCATTCATTTGGCACAAAGTTATAGCGATGTCTGGGATTATGCCAATGCCCCGTTAAAGAGGTCATGGAGATCGTAAATGTAGGTAATACTTACGTAATAAAGTACAACACTGAATTTGCCACAGATACCTCAAGGGTTACAAACATACCTGTGGCCAGCTTCACAACAGCCTACGCCCGTATAAAACTTTGGGGTCTATTGCATTCTCTTGGGCGGAGAGTATTGTATGCCGATACAGATAGCGTGATATTCACAGAGAGGGAGGGTGAATACATGCCCACTATTGGGGAGTTCCTCGGCGAGCTCACTGATGAGATCAAGGATGAGTATGGGGACAACGCATACGCCGACTTTTGTCTCAACAGGACCTAAGACTTATGGTGTACAGGTCAGGGTGGGGGAGGAAATGAAATATATCGTGAAGGCAAAGGGTATTACGCTCAACCATGCGAATCGGCAGGTTGTTAACTTTGAGTCGTTGAAGGATTTAGTATGTTTGGGCGATGATGAACAACCACCCCAACTAATTGTAGGCACCCACAATTTTCGGGCGCAGAAGCTGGGGGCCGTGAAGGAACTTAGGGGTACGAAGGTGTGCCGTAACACCTATAGGAAACGTTACCAGTTACCTGGTACCTATGATACCGTACCCTTTGGATACCAATGATGCTTCTATTGTTAACTGACACGTCTTGTATATAATCGTATCTATTGATTTATTACACGTATTTGTAAATATATATATATATAACTTGAATATCTCGTTTATTAAATCGTATTTGTAAAATTGATTTATTACAAGTATTTGTAAATATATATATAACTGGAATATCTCGTTTATTAAATCGTATTTGAAATATATATAACTTGAATATCTCGTTTATTAAATAAATCATGTTTCAAATAGCGTTTCACTTTCTCCTTTGTGTGTGTGTGTATGTGTGTGTGTGCACAGGTGAAAGTTCTTAGCTCCGCCCACTGTAAGACCGTGAGTCATGCTACTATCTGGGAGTCCCTGCGTGGTCAGTCGACTGCAGTAAGCCCGAGAGATCAGACGTGTATTCAGATCAGACGTGTATTCAAATGGCTACCTTTAATATTGCTTGTACAACGTTTATGAAATGGTATTCAACAAAGTGTCAGGATGTGGTGGATACCGAAAAACTTCCTATTCCTCCCTCCTATGCCTCTTTTAAAAACATATTGGATTGTGCGAAGTTCAAAGATGTACAAATACTCTACGGATGTTCTGGTGAGACCGTTGAAGGCTTTCGTTGCACAGACGATGTGCTGAAGTATACTGCAGAGCTAAACTTTATAAAGTCTCACATACACCGTGAAGTAAAAGAAACAACGCGTGCAGAAGAGAAGCAGCAGGTATGGATAATGAGTCTTGCGGATGGGTGGTGTGACAAGCGGTATTACGTCATGCTACACCATGTCGATTACTCATATGTGAATCTCGTGATCATGGACAATCTTAAGTATTTTTATCACTATATTAACGTGTATCATGATGAGGTTCGTAGTGAGGTTGTGGCTAGTGCCATGCGTGAGTTTTTAACAGACTTTAGAGACGAGTATCGTTTGATGGGCAGAAAGGAAAAATATGAACATATGTTCCTCTCAAATAGTGCGCCGGAGTGTGAAGATGTTTAGTAAAACATAAAATGTTCCTAGTTCTTATCCAAACTGTCTGGTGCGTAGGCTGGTAGTGATGAAATTAATTCCGGAAAAACAAATATGTACATCAATTCGACTCGCGGGTCGTACGAACATGCCCATTCACGTATCATCGAGTCAGCCGCCCGTTGAACCGTTCCTGCCTACCTGCGTGCCTCACACGGCTCATAGTTATCTCAGAGCTTGAGCCGAGTGGACGTGCGCTCCTCGAATACGATGGAACTTCCTTTGAGCAGCATTCTCAACGCCTCGTACGATGTGTCGGTGACGAAATCGTTGCGCGTGTTCAGGCGTAATTCCGGCACCATTAGCTATGCACTGGAAACGGAATGTAGACCGACAAACAAACGGGTTTATTTAAGTATCGAGGAGATGAATAGAATCTTCGTGATAGTTGAGAAGTGGAGTGAAGATCGTTATAAAATACCTGCTAACGTAGGTACAAGAAGAGAGCAGATTAGTGACGCACCCTCATACGCCGTTGTATGTACGTTGTGTATAAATAACGATCGGCCGTGCATTGATATACGGCTGATGTGGAAGAATGCTTCTGATAATAACGCTCTTGTTCCTACGCGAAACCGTTTCATCCTCGACAGAATGTTTGAAATCGTCGGATTCCGTAAGCTGAAACCTATATTTGACGCGCGTGTTACGGATATGCTTTATTTTGATACAGTACTTGAATACGCATACACGCTCTGCTCGATGGGTTTACCGAGTGTAGGGCTGGTGAGAATGGTCTAGAGCTGGACGTTTATTTAAAAAGTTTAGACTCTTTGAAATACCATGAACTTTGGTACAAAGCAATTGATCGGTACAAGGCTGAGCTCACCTACACCGTTCACCCTGAAGAACTATTTCTTTATATAACGCGCAGTTGTCGTAACGATTTAGAAGATTATTTCAATTGCCGTTATGTTGAGTGAGTTCACGATTGAAAAGCTCGAGTCGGTAGAAATAAACCCTCGATTGGAAAAGCGTGTTTATAAACTTGTATTTAATAATGTAGCTAACGATGAACTCTTTGTGCGTGCTTTTGATTGTATTCTAGACGTATTTAAAGATAACTTACCAACCGGTTGTAAAGTGAGAACAAAAATTGTACTGAACGATATGAAAGCCCTTCATATCGAATACAGGTTTCCCGATACTTTAAGCGGTGAAATATTATTAAGCCGCATATACTGCGTAATGCAGAGCAATAATGATGTAATTGTAAACTCGATTAAGACCGAGTTTAATATTTTGAAAAAAAAGTGAATTGTATTTATATATATTTTGCTTGACATTTCTCCTGTACTGATTATACGCATATTTCTATTATTATTGAAATGTATTTATATATATTTTGCGTGATATTTCTCCTGTACTGTTATGTACATATTTCTATTATTATTGAAATGTATATTTATTTCTATTTGAAATGTATATTTTATTTTATATATATCCATAATTGTGTGTATATATTTCCTGTACTGTTATATGCATATTCCTCAATTGAAATGTATATTTATTTTCTATATATTTATAATAAACAGAATGATTCAATGTTGTTTTACTTAATTATATCATGTTACGCCTTCTAAACCTACTACCGGTATTCTAAACCAACTTTTAAGAAATATAATGTATACAATGGTATTGCGGTATCTGGCAACATTTACGCCTTCTAAGCCAACTGGCTGATTAGGAGTCTATAATAATGTATACAATGGTATCGCTAAAAAGTGGTATCTGGCAACTCAGTCTTCGATTAGAATTAAATGAATACATGGCGCTATCTGGCAACTCAAGCCATTTACGCCTTCTAAGCCAACTGGCTGATTAGGAGCCTATAAAACAACGCCTACTCGGCTGAAGTCTTAATATGCACTTGGCTCCTGCCAGGTGAACACCTCTCCTCCTTCTCTCTCTTGGGGGATAACGCCGCCTCCAAGTTTTCCTTGTTGCACCTGCAGCATCCCCCCTTTGGGGGAATTTTCTTTTTTTTGCAACACCCCCACCCCCCTTGCAACACCCCCACCCCTTTGCAACATTACATAATAACTTGCAACATTCTTGCACTCTCCCCTTTTGAGGCTATACTACTGCTTGCATCAATGCGAGAAAAGATGGGAATAACAATAAAGGACTTGCTGGAAAAGGAGGAGGCTGTTGTATTTATATGAAACACACATACACAAGTGAAATGAAGGTAAGCAAATCAAACAGCACAGTTGAGATTCTTATTTTAGAAGTAAAAGAACTTACTTAATCATTTTGAACGTGTACAGACCATCAAACACTACAAAAAGAAAAGGAATTTCAATTTCAAGCACGTTAAAATCACTTGAAACCTTAGTACCAAATATATTAATTTGTGGGAATTTTAACTTTCCAGTAATTTTGAATTTGTACTTGCCCAACCTACTTTCACCGAATTCATATTTAATCCTTCAATTATTCCTTCTATCTCTCTTGGGCGAATTTTTGGTCTTCTGCCTTCGGATTACTTGTATATCAATTAATTTATGAAAAGAAAATAGTTTGCTTCACATTTTCATTTATTAATATGTCATTGTTTTTTGTCAACTTTAAATCCAAATATTCTCTTTTTGAATCACTACACATATTTCCTGGGTAAGGGCACAATTTTTCATAATATCTTATAATTCTTACCTGAGTTTTATCTTTTCTAATGTTTCTAATGTCCGTTCAGCCAGACTCTGTACTGAACGGACGCATTCCTGAGCTCTCTGATATTGCATCGACTTTTGTATATTGCTGAGAATTTTACTTTTGGACAGTTTTGAATTTTATATACTTGCGTTTATATTCACGTTGTTATAGTTAAGTAATTGAATATTAGTGGTTTTTAGCGATTTAGAAGTTTTCATAGCGTGCCGGCTTAATTTAACTTATACCTGTGACGGTTTAAAATAATTTTTAACTGCGCGATGCCGTCGCAGAAAGCGTCGTATGTTAGGTGTAGGGTAAACCGGTGGTATTCGGAATTTAAGGATTATAACGGCGGTCCTATGGCGATTACTGATAGATCAGTTTGTTTCTTTTGCGAGTTAATGGAGGAACTAGTTGACATAAAACGCAGTGTACGTGAGGTAACCGAAAGATTTGCAACGCTTGATGAGGGCAGGGGTAGGGCTACGGTTGACGGAAGCCGAACCAATAATAACGTTGAAGACGTTAGTAATTTGAAGGGTGAGGTGCGTAACCTAGTTTCTAGTTTAGGTAGCTTGTCGGGAAGGTTGGATAGAGTTGAGGAAGGGGTTAAGGTTAGTCCGAGAGTAGTAGATAGCGAGGGATATAGAGAGGTTAAGGGTGGAGCTAGGCCGCGTACGTTAGGTGATAGGAATCCCCCCCCCCCACTATCGAGGTTTCGAACCCTTTCGCCCATTTGGAAAGGGACGTGAATGAGGGGGAATCTATTTTAATTGGAGACTCTTTAGTGCGCCACATGGACAAAGAGTTCGTTGAACGGCATCCAACCAAGAGGAGGAGGGTCTGTCTCCCAGGGGCCAGGGTTGACAGAGTTAGAGACGAAGTGGATGGGATTGACGTTGCCTCCCGTCACTCGATGTTGGTGACGATGGTAGGAGGCAACGACTCGTATAGGCCCGATACGAGAGTGCCTGACCTTTTGGAGAGATATAGGGGGTTAATTAGGTCCCTGAAGGCGAGGTCAGATAGGTCTTTAGTTCTAGGTATTACCCCTAGGCACGGGTTGGGTCTTAGGATTACGTCAAAAACAATATTTTTGAATAATAAATTAGAAGACATTTGTGCTGAGGAAAATGAATGTACCCTTCGTAAAGCTGTGGTCTGAATTCAGTGATCCTAGCCTTTTTATAAAAGATGGGGGTGCATTTTAATGAAATAGGTAATGCTAGGCTAGGTAGGTTAATAGACGAAAACGTGCGAAAACTGTATAGGTCGAAGCCTTCTTTAAACGTTGTGGGTCCAGGGAACGCGGGCCCGACGTGAAAAATAGTTTAAAACGCGGGCCCGTGGTAAAAAATAACTTAAACGTCTTTTTTGGCTTATTTTTTATTGTAACGCGCGTAGTATTAGAAATAAATTAAATGAATTTAAGGCTATAATTTATTCCGGCAACTATGATATAGTTGCTATCACTGAAACTTGGTTAAATACCGTGACTCGAGACTTGTTGGGGGAACTTGATATACCAGGTTTTAAACTCTTTACTAATGATAGGTTACATAGGTTTGGTGGAGGCGTTTTGCTGTACATTCGTAATTCCCTTAGGACTATCGAGGTTAAGTTAGATTTTCCGGCAGCAATTAATGCGATATGTGTTGAAGTTAGGGCGCGTAGTATTAGTTTTAATTTTGTTGTTCTTTATAGACCTCCCGTTCAACCCCTCTTTCCAGATACTAGATTTTACTCACGTCTTGGTAATTTTATTGACAATCGGAATAGTATGATTGTCGGAGACTTTAACTGCCCTAATGTTAATTATGAGACTTTTACTGGTAATGAGGAGGGTTTGAGATTGATCGAGTTTATGGAAGATAACTTTTTAGGACGGATGGTTACCGAACCAACGCGCGGTGATAATATTTTAGATTTGGTGATGACGAACGGCGAGAATATAGTCGAAGGTTTAGAAGTAGGCGAGAGTTTAGGACGTAGTGATCATCAAATTCTTAGGTTTAAGTTATTGATAGAAAACACTAAGGATAGTAACGTAATAGAAGTCCCTGATTTTCGTAGGGCTAATTTTGATAGTTTTGCGGATAGGATGAGAGTAGTGGACTGGGATAACTTATTTATGGGTAATGACACAAATTTGCATGGGTGGCGTTTAAAGAAAGTTTTAGGAATATTGAAAGGGAGTTTATTCCTCGTAGGCCCAAGCGCGCTAGAAATCATGGTAGGCCGAAGTGGTGGACTAGGGAAATAGGCGAGTTCATAAACGAGCGTAATAGAGCGTATAGACTTAATAAGCGCACTGGCACGGCAGCTAACTTTAATAGATATATCGAGCTTAGACGTCAGGTTAAAAGATCAGTTAGGAATGCCAAGCGTAATTTAGAGATACTTATAGCTGCGGATAGTAAACATAATCCAAAAAAGTTTTTTGAATACGTTAATAATCGTAAGCCGGTAAAAGATAACATAGGCCCTCTAGTGGATGTTAATGGCGCTTTGGCTTCTGACGCTCAGGCGATGGCGGGTATTTTCAATAACTTTTTTGCGACAGTTTTTACTGTAGAAGACGTAAATAATGTCCCCGACGTGGACGATATCGTTCCATTTAGTAGCGAGACTATTTTGGATGAAATAACTGTTTACGAGGCTGAGATTGCGCATTATATCGATTGGCTAAAAGTTAGCAAGGCTCCAGGCCCTGACGCTTTTTATCCCAGACATTTGAAAGACGTTATCGTAGGCCCCTTAACGAAGATTTTTAATCAGTCACTCGAAACGGGGATTATTCCTGAAGACTTCAAATTAGCTAACGTCACGCCTATTTTTAAAAAAGGCGACCGCGCAGTAGCTAGCAATTATAGGCCCATTAGCTTAACGTCAATTGTCGGTAAACTTTTGGAATCCGTAGTTAGGGATCGTATCATCGATCACTTAGAAAGTAGAGATTTGATTAATAGTAGTCAGCATGGGTTTCGACGCCATAGGTCTTGTTTAACTAATTTGTGAGAATTTTATAACGAAATAGTGCGCGAATACGATAGGCATAGAGCAGCTGACGTTATTTATTTAGATTTTAAAAAGGAGTTCGATACAGTTCCGCATAGGAGACTAATTGCGAAGGTCAAAGCGCACGGTATACGCGGTCAGGTAGCTAACTGGTTAGAAGAATGGCTTCGTGCTGAGACAGAGGGTCGTAGTTAATGGTAGTGAATCGGGGTGGTTAGATGTAGGTAGCGGTGTCCCACAGGGTTCAGTGTTAGGCCCATTGCTATTCGTAATTTACATTAACGACATAGATGTAGGATTGACTAGTAACGTGTCAAAATTCGCGGACGATACTAAAATAGGCTGTAAGGTTGTTAACGAGGACGATAGAAATAGGCTCCAAGACGATGTAAATAGGATTATGGAGTGGACGGATAAGTGGCAGATGCAATTTAACGTAGACAAATGTAAAGTTTTGCATATAGGTTCTCGCAACAATAATTACACGTACACGATGGATGATAGGGAGTTAGCGAGCGTTGACGAGGAAGTAGATTTAGGCGTACGCGTATCTAAGGATTTAATAGGAACAGTGCCTGGAGTCTTGCGCAAAAGCTAATAGGATGTTAGGCTTCATAGCGCGTAATTTCGAATTTAAATCGAAGGATATTATATTGCCCCTTTACAAGTCCCTAGTCAGGCCTCATTTAGAATATGCAGTTCAATTTGGTGCCCGTACTTGCGTGAGGATATCGATAGGTTAGAAAGGGTTCAACGTCGTGCCACGAAACTGATTCCGTCATTGCGCAACAAGCCTTATGAAAATAGAATTAAAGAGTTAGACCTGTATTCACTCCAAACTAGGAGATTAAAGGGGGAGCTAATTGAAGTTTTCAAAATCGTTAATAACATCGATAACGTAAATTCTGACAAATTGTTCACTTTCGATAATGGTAATACTCGCAATAACAGATTTAAGTTGCGTGGCAGACGTTTCATTACTAATATTGCTAAAAACTTCTTTACGTTTAAAGTAATTGAATGGAATAATCTTCTCGCGCAGTCGTTCATTCTACCAGCGTTAATGTGTTTAAGAACCGTCTTGACGGACATTTTAAAAATATTAACGTTGTTTAAAATAAAAAAACAAAGTTAGCAACAGGAGCTCTGGTGGTGGTGCTCGAGGATGAGTCTATTGACGATAAATGCCAGCTTGTGACGTGCCAGCGTGTGATGCCAGCAAAAAAAAAAAAAATTAGACTAACACGAACGTAGATGTAGCTCGTAGCGTAAACTAACCCACTTTTTGTTTAACTTTATCTACTTTTTTTTTTCTTATCCTCTCCTTACTTTGCATGTCTGTAACTCTCTTTTCTTGCATGTTTGTAGTTTGCATGGTATGACAGTGAGTTAAGACTGTGTTTGCATGGTTTGTAAGCGTTCTTATTTTACTTCTTTTCATCTTTCATCCCTCTCCTATTCTCTCCGACTATTTTTCTGACTTGTCGGCAGTGGCCGGCGGATGATGATGGTAAGTATTTTTTCTTTTTTTCTGAATGAATGTTAACCCACGAGTGATAGGTGTTCCTCCTTACTTAACCCCTTATTCTCTTCTCTTCTCTTCTCCCCCTACTCTTTCCTTTCTCTCGGGCTAACCTTAGAGTGGATCTTAGGGTCTTAGTTAGCCTTAGCTTCTGTAGATCTGTAGATATATATAACTTCACCATTTTTCTTCCATAGTAGGTTGGGAATTACTACTTGGCATAAAACGTTCAGAAGAAATACTACTTATAAAAAAAGCGAAATTAAACCCTTATTACTCCGAAAAGAAAAAAACGTAGCAAACTCCTCGAGAGAAAAATCAGAACAGTAAAAGAATCCACGAATGCAAAACTGAAGCAAGGAGTCTCAAACTAGGAAAAAAAAGTTACACGAAATAGAACTGGAGCTCAAACAATTATTCATTCACAAGACAAACGAGGAGGAAATCAAAGTAGCAGAAAACACAAGAAAATAACCGAAAATACTTTTAAGAAAATGAAGATGAAATTTAAAATGGGTTTTGGTCCGTTAAAGGATAGAGTAAATGAATACACATATGGCCCAATAGGATGAGCGAGTTGCTTAACCTTTTACCGACGAAAGGGACAAATTGGTAACGTTTCAAGTGCATTCATTCATTCATAACTCTCCAAAAAAGGATTAAGGAACAATTCAACAATTCAACTCAGTATTCAGCCAGCCCCTAAGCTGGAGATGAAACTAGAAAATCCAGACGGATTCTTTAACACAGATACAAATCAGTCAAGAACAAATACAGACACGAATCTAGTTATGTATTTTGAGTTCTTGGAAGAACATAATTAAGTGTCTCTCACAAACGCGAGAAATTCCCGCATGCTATGTTTCTTAAGAAATGCAAAGGGAATAATACATCCAAGTCACTATATATGTATATATATATATATGAAGAAAGAGAGAGCGAGAGAATAGTATACAAGAAAAACTAGAACACAACCAGAAAAAAAGACAAGTCTACTAATAGTTAGGTATAGTTGTTGACCTTATAATAACACACACACACATTGCTTTAGATGACGCTATTCTGTTAGATTTAAAGCAGTGAGGATAGGAAGGTATTATTATACAAATGCGATTAAACATGAACAAAAATGAACAGGCGCGGATACAGGGTCAGGGGGCGTGGGAATTTACGATTTGTCATGCCTGTATCATGCAAATATTGCCAGCCCAATTTTATATATTGTACAATAATATTAAAAATTATTAATTAGAATAGACATGTTATTCAGATTAAAGCTAGAGGAGCTAAGCCCCCACCCCTCCCCTGCATCCGCGCCTGGTGAACACAGTTTATTAAGTAGTTCAGATTCTGACTTCCTGAAAATCCTTTTTTTTTTTTTTTTTTTTTGCTAATATTAAGTTTCGGGGACACCAGACCAATCAAGTTGAGTCTTGCATCACTAGGTTACGTGGTCGTTTTAGGTTCGTTAGTTCATTTCCTACGTGACCAACTTTCGGCCAGTCAAGATACTCGTAACAAATCTCAATTTTTGTCACAAAACTGGTGTCCCCGAAACTTAATATTTACCAATTTCTTTTAACCCTGCGTACTATATATATATATTTCGGCGCGATATGGCCTCGGCAGTCGAAGCGCCGGTGAAGCACTGCTATTCATTCATTCATTCCTCAGTAGTATAAAAGATAACACTCACCGAAACAAAATATGGGCTTTTTAGTTTGCTTCTTACAAGTTCCAGAAGGTTTCGATATGCTTCAACCTAGAAATTACGAGGAAATCTTCAAAACAAAATGTTCGCTTTATGATTTTAACTTTATTAAAACTCTTTAAATAATATCCTAATTGATTTTGGGTACCTCGTGGCCAATGTCGTAACACTGCTTCCCGTCGATCAGCGAAGTTAAACGACAATGGGTTTGAAGTAACAGTTGGATGGGAGACCGTCATACGCGTCCAGATTATGTAGCGGCCCGTGGTTCGGATCCCGCGTAAAACTGTACGTCCCCTCCCTCATAAGACCTTAGATGTTGGGAAGGAAATTAAACAACCCTATCAACCATTCCAACTAAAACCAAAACCATTTAAAACTTAATATCTGAACATTCAAACTTTCATAATTATCTTATCAATTTTCTTAAACTATCGACGATCAGTCTTTAATTTACGCAGTTGTAAAATATACCTTTCAGCCTCAGAACTGAGAGTGTCCCTTTTCTGGCCTTTAGTTTGAGAACACTGCACATTCTACTTTCCTATTTTCCAATGTGTTTCGATGGTTGTCGGGCTCAGTTTGGGGTTAGGTACAATTTTTTCTATTATTTTCCACACGTATATTCTGGTGTATCTCTTTCTCTTCTTTCCAGCGGGTATAAATTTGATGCAAGCAGCCTTTCGCAGTAATTTAGTTTTTTTGCAGCCATCGATCTAGGCTGCGAAATATCTTTGAATTTCGTTTAGCTTGCTAATTTCTTTTTAATGTGGGAACGTCAAGACTGAGCAGTATTCCATTTTTGGTATAATCAGTGTTTTTAGCAAGGGAATCATTACTTCTTTGTCCCTTCTTCTTTTAAATGTTCTCAGTACCTGTCCCGTAACTCTTTTTTGCCTTGTTTATCGCTATCGTATTTTGTCTCAAATTTCGCATCGTCGGTCATTATACTTCTAAATCTTTAACAGTGATGTAGTCGAGACCACCATGACGAGACCGAGACCAGAAAAAGGTCTCGAGAGCGAGACCGAAACCGAGACCACATGCAATTTTTGCATGTATCCATTATTGTGTAAGGCTTAATTCCTAAGCTCTGTATTTCACATTTAGGAATAAAGATTCTAAATAGATTATCGAGTGACAATTGCAAAATTTACTCATAATTTATTCACAAATTCATAGTTTGTGACATTTATCAGCAGTTAACTGCCTACTTAAAACAAGATAAGTGTTCGTTGCACTTAAGAAACATCAACATACTCAGTTGTGATGTAGTCGAGACCACCATGACCGAGACCGAGACCAGAAAAAAGGTCTCGAGACCGGTCTCAAGTCCTACATCACTGATCTTTAGCTTTTGTTATTTTGAGTGTTCTGTCTATTTGGGGAATAATATTTTCCATATCTTAAGAGCTGAAAATTTTAGGTATTAAATTTCATGCTGTTCTCTCCCGTTCGTGTCCGTTTGTGAGGTTCCAAATCTACGTTTCTAACTTTTCCGCTATTTGTATCATGTGCATAGGATGTTACTGTATTGTTGTTGGTTACTTCGTTGTCTATGTCTGTTAGCATGATAAAGAATAGGAGTTGGGTAATGCTGCATGTTCCTCGCGGTGCTGAGCTACGGACATCCGATTCTGATGATGCTGTACCTTGGCTTTTAACAACTTGCGAATGTTCTCTGCGGAAATTATGAATCCATTTTCCCACTTTGCCTGTTATTCCTATCTTTTTCATTTTATGCGTTACTATATCATGATCACATTTGCCAAATGCTTTAGCAAAATCCGTGCATATAACGACAGTGTTCATTGTTTTCACGTGTATCTATGCTATTATTATAATGCTTTATGAGTTGTGATAGCCACAATCTTCCTGATCGGAATACGTCTTTATTCTTTCCCAAACTGAAAACAAAAAAAAGCACGCATGCATATCCACACCTACACACCACCACACATTCTCTTTCTCTCCCCCCCCCCAATTTCATTTTTGAAGTGTAGAAGCTCCGTGCAGCAACTACACTAAATTTAATACCCTTGAAAAAATACTGTATCATCCTTGCACATTTTTTGTGGGGTAGTGGGGAAAGTGTAAAGGTGGGGGGGGTTACGTGGGTGAGTCGGGGATAAGGAGGGAAAAGGGATGAACACCAGTTTTTCGTTGTATTTTTTTTACTTATTTAAAAAAAATAGCATATTTTTAATATAATTAATATGCAGATAAGAGTACATCCGTGTTGCATAAATTACCTCGATGATATACTGAACTAATATATATATAATTGCATAAATTACCTCGCTGATACACTGAACTAATATATATATATATGTATATAATTGGAGTATTACGTATGACCTTGATCCATTTATTAATAATGGATAAACTTAATTAAATAAAATAATAAAGATAATAATAATGAGAAATAATAATAATAATAAAAAAAATTGTGATATTACTTGTAATTTTATAATACTGTAATTTGATTTTCTTTGTATTTATTTTATGGCAAGAGAGTTACAATGAATTACAAGTAAAAGTAGTACCTCAAAAGGCCTTGCAGCCCATACCGAGGAGGTACCAATGGCAACGGGTGCCAGGGAAAAATTCATACACCCTCAAATAGTGTGCAAGATTCGGTCTAACCTTTTCTTGAACAGATCCACAGAAGAACTGTTCACAACTTCTGAAGGTAGCCTGTTCCACGTGTCACATATTTTATAGGTAATTCCCACACACACTAGTCCTAAACCGTTTCAAATCCAACTTCCAACCATTGTTGCGAGTTGGGTTATCACTTAAACTAAACATGCTTCTAAAATCGACAATGTTGAACCCGCGTAAGAACTTGAAAACCACGATGAGTTGACCGTGCAGCCTCCGAGTTTCCAGCGAAAACAAATTCAGGGCGCGTAAGCGTCGATTGTAGCCCATATGCCTAACGGAAGGGATTAACTTTGTGGCCCTCGCCTGCACTCGCTCCAGCCTCTCAATATCTTTCCTGAGGGTGGGCGACCAGAACTGCACAGCATATTCCAGGTGCGGCCGAACCAGAGAATTGTACAGAGCACAATCTCCTTGTTCTGAAATCGAAATTGCCTCCTGATATAACCCAACAACTTCTGGGCTTTCTTTTTCACCTCTACGCACTGTTTGGTAAACTTAAGGTCGCTGCTAATTAGCACACCCAAGTCCTTTTCCAAATCAGTGGCCTCGATATTACTCCCCAACATCGAGTAGTCCGACTTGGGATTGGCGTAGCCAATGTGCATCACTTGCATTTGCCCAAGTTAAACGGCATTTGTCATTTTTCGGACCACTCTCCCATCCTACGTAGGTCCGCACGCAGTTGTTCGATCGCCTCGGGGGTCCCAACATTGGCCCCAAGCTTGGTGTCATTAGCAAATTTGGCGATCCTACTGACGATGCCACCGTCGATATCATTTATGTAAATGATAAACAACAGTGGCCCCAAAACAGAACCCTGAGGAACCCCACTAGTGACCGAGGCCCAACCCGAGCTAGCCCCCTTAATTACAACCCTCTGCCGCCTATTCTTCAGCAAGTTTTCAATCCAGCTACCTACTTCCCCACCGATACCCAGCGCGCGCACTTTCGCCATTAGCCGGCGGTGAGGTACCTTATCAAAGGCTTTCTGAAAGTCGAGATAAAGTACATCAATCGCCCTACTCTTATCATACTCACTCCACATGACGTGGAAAAACTCTCGCAAGTTGGTAAGACACGACCTATGCTGTCTAAACCCATGTTGGGAGTCCGCAAGCAACTTGTAGGAATCCAAATGGTCAACGATCCTAATTTACCTACAACTGAAGTGAGACTAATGGGACGACAGTTCCCTGGACTTTCGTGATTCCCTTTCTTAAAGATAGCGATCATGTTGGCTTCCCTCCAGTCACCAGGCACCTGTCCCGTCTCCAACGATTTGTTGAAGACTGTAGCCAGGTGGGAAGCCACCTGGTCGCGCACTTCCCGCAACACTCTGGGGAGGAACTGGTCTGGCCCAGGAGCCTTAAACGCGCTCAGTTTGTCTATTCTATCGGCATTAAAAAATGAGAGAGAGAGAGAGAGAGAGAGAGAGAGAGAGAGAGAGAGATCAAAAGCATAGTTTTTGTTTCCTGACTTTTCGAACAAGAGTGGGTAGCTTTTTCACCAGGCTAACAAGACCACAATTCCAAGGATAGCAAAATGAAACAGAAATCATATTAAACCTTTTATATAGTCCTTAAAATGAGAGGTAGTTTATTTAAATCGGATGAGAAATCTTTTAATAAATTGAACTTCAACAGCAGTTGTTAAAAAAATAAAGTTAATGATACGAAAGTAGAAAAAATTGCTAAAATGAAGTCACTGAATAGTCGAATCGTAATTTTATGGTCAACTTTGGGATCACTCGTCGATTCAAGGTAGACCTATGTTTGGCCAGTTTGTGCATTGTTACGAGTTGTAGAAGGTTAATGTAGGCAAGATAATAAATGAAGTACGTCTAGGCCTAGACGGTATTACCGTCACGTCAATCACTTTTGATTTGGCAGGGATCGAGGGAAATTTGTTAATTCTGTTATTTCATGCGAGTTGTTATGGTGCGTTTAAGAGAGGAAAATAAAATTGCTGTTAAACTTCTTCACAAAGAAAAAAGGTTTTGGTGCTAAGAAGAAGAGTAAAACAGTATCCTAACCGACATTGGTTTGTATGTAGTATGTCACGATTGTTGCAAAAAAAAAAATTGGTGAAACGGGAATTCATGCCCGAAAGCATGGAGGTGGACAACCGCGTGCATCAATAACCTCGGCAAACACTGAATCTGTAAGTGATCTTATTTGCAGACAAGAGGACAATCCCTGTTCGGGTTTGAGTGTATAGAGAACTGCTAATCGCACCGGTATTTAAAAAAAATTCATTACATCGAATAGCAAAGAAAAACATTGGTCTTAAAACAATTTAAGCGCTTCCAAGTACATCGCATATCTGAATAATCCAAAGTGAAACGTGTACAATATTGCCGTCGACTGTTTCGCCGTTTTAGATCAAATACCGACGTTTCTACCATTTGGTTTACGGATAAAAAGGATTTTACTATTGAACGTCCTCGAAATACGCAAAATATCATAGTATACACTAAGGTAAGAAAAAGACAAAACATTCCAGAAAGCAGGCTCCTTCGAAAGAGACACCCTTCTGCGATGGTTTCTGTTGGTGTTTTTCGTTTAGGAAAAACATTCATTGTTTTCGTCGATAAAGGCGTGAAAATTGACTCAAAACATTACTGTGGCGATACCTTAAGTAAGATGGTGCCTGAAATTGAAAGTTACGGTGGTTATTATATTTTTCAGTAAGATGCCGATCCATCTCATCGTTCCCGGCACATCATTGCATACTTGAAAAAATTTGGTACATCGCTCAGGCCAGAGGGATGTGGGCCATCATGTGGCCTACTGCTCTAATTCCTGTATTATTATTATTATTATTATTATTATTATTATTATCAGCATTATCGGGAGTCGACCCCCTGGCCTTAGGAAGCGGTGTAATGGCATAGTAAATTCTCTGTTTTGCTGTAGGTGGTACAAAAGAAAATAAGTTCGAGAATCCCTTGTATTGTTCATTGATATATTTATATGCAAAGGAACTATTTTAATTTATCTAAATAATGTATCAAAGTATATTTAAACATACTGTACTAAATATACCCCCAAATGTTCAAAACATCTAAATATATCATAATAATATACAGGAATATACCTAAATAAACTAAATATATCTAAATATATCCAAATAATATATCTAAATATATTAAAATATCTAAATATATCTAAATTATGCACGTTTCGTTTTCGTTCATGACACGGACGATTTTGCATTATGCAAAAATGTATAGAGTGCAGAGACTGTTAAGTATGGAAAACACCTCTGGACGTGAAAACATGTATTTCCTCGGGTGTTCAAATATCTACCAGGTTGGACTAAATTTTACCTTGTCGTAGAGTGGGAGTCAGTGTCTTCACCTTCGATTCAAGAGGTGCTGGGATCAAATCCTTACAGGGTCATATATATGTTAGCGGCAATAAGCGAAATCCGGCATTAAGCTTAATGCCTAGGCAATAAGCTGAATGCCTATTTATATATCTATAACAATAAATGTAACATAACCTAACATAACCTACACAATGAAAGTGATCATTGTAACCAATGCTATATGCATTCTCAGCTTATTGCCGCTAACAATATATATATATATATATATATATATATATATATATACATATATATATATATATACCGGGTGGCCATTAATTCAGGACCCATAAGAATAATTGTATTTTTTTCTAATAATTCTTGTACTTTCTAATGTTTTTTTCTTTTTCTTTTCTTTTTGATGAATTACCTGGATGACGTACCAATAAACAAACGACGTGGCATGTTTTTTCAGCAAGACGGTGCACCTCATCATTTTGCCATGCAAGTTCGCAAATACCTTGAAAACGTTCCCCAACAGATGGAATGGCCGAAGAGGTCCTATCGAATGGCCACCCACGTCACCACATATCACTCCACTCGATTTTTTTTATCAAAAAGAAAATAAAGGAAAAAAAAAACATTATTAGAAAGTACAAGAATTAGAGAAAAAATACAATTATTCCTATCGTTCCTGAATTATGGGCCACCCGTATATAGATATATATCAAGGCATAATAGATATATATATATATATATATATATATATATATAATATATATATATATATATGACGCAACTCGGAATGGTTCCTGAGAAATTTTGTAACACACAGACCGTACATGGAACAAGGAACTCCTCTGGGGAATTAAATCCACTTTTTCAAACTATAGTGGATTTAATTTCCCAGAAGAGTTCCTTGTTCCAAAATCTGTGTGTAACATATAATATATATATAATATATATATACACAGTTTTTTTTAGGGTCATTTTGAGTGTAAAATTTACACCCGAAAAAAATAACTACACCTGAAAAAATAA
>JAJOZX010005882.1:0-20000 GCA_023014485.1 Bathynomus jamesi
CTTAAACTTCAAACTGACTTAAATTTCAAACTGACTTAAACTTCCTACAATTGACTTGGGATTGGGACTGACTACAACTGACTGGGGACTGACTACAACTGACTTGAACTGACTGACTTAAACTGACTTCAACTCACTGACTTAAACTGCCTTGAACTGACTTGAACTGCTATCAAGTATTTCTACAAATCTCTGGGGCGGTTGTCCCTCTGGATGCAACCTACTGACTTGAACTGCTATCAAGTATTTCTATAATCTCTGGGGCGGTTTTGCCTCTGGATGCAACCTACTGACTTAAACTGCTATCAAGTATTTCTACAAATCTCTGAAGCGGTTGTCCTTCTGGATGCAACCTACTGACTTGAACTGTTATCAAGTATTTCTATAATCTCTGGGGCGGTTATCTCTCTGGAAGCAACCTAATGACTTGAACTGCTATCAAGTGTCTCTATAAACTATAAACTCTCTCTTTCTCGATTATAATAATGCACAATAAATCCACAATAATTTCACGTCAATTCACTTCAATAATTTAAAAAAATTGCAAACAAAAATAAAAAATGTAAACAACATTTCACTCGAATGTACGCGAAGATATGGTAATATTATGTGTGGTACATAAAATAAAATTATTCTACACTACGATAAAAGTGGAAATAGCTTGGTTTCGATAAAAAGAAATGTATCACTGGTGTATGGAATGTTCACTGTGTTTTTTGTTAATTCTGGCTTGATACTAATTATTAACTGTTAATAATACTGACTTCTCAAATGTTTAGAGATTACTTTAAAAAAAGAGCTCGGTACTTAATAAGATTCCTACGGTGAAATCCTTGAAGACGTGCCCTGAAGACGTGTTTTGCTTTCCACTAGTTCTTGGATGAAAACTAGGCGTGGAGAACTTGTAGCCGGGACACACCGGTTCAAGGGTGGATGTGACGAACTGAAAGTCGTGACACGCCAGTCAACTGGATATTGGCTCTAGTTCCAGGGTTTGGAAGACTGGAAGAATTCTGGATGCAGAGGTCGCCAGTTGTTATATTTCCAGGGTCTGAAAGACTGGAAGAATCCTGGATGTACAGGTCGCCAGTTGTTATGTTTCCAGGGTCTGGAAGATTGGAAGAATTCTAATTGCAGAGTTGCCAATTTCTTATATTTCAAGGGTCTGGAAGACTGGAAGAATCCTGGATGTAGAGGTCGCCAGTTATGTTTCCAGGGTCTGGAAGATTGGAAGAATTCTAATTGCAGAGTCGCCAATTTCTTATATTTCAAGGGTCTGGAAGACTGGAAGAATCCTGGGGCAGGGTCGCCACTTGTCATCCCGGCATGGTCGCCACTTGTTAATCCCTCCGTCTATGGTCTGGTTTGGGTCGAAGTCGACGGGGGTTCTGGTAAGGAGGCAGCAACGGATTTGTTACTTGCAATAGTTTCTTCTATACTACTCTCCGAGTTCTTCTACAGTGGCTCGGATGATTCTGAGAGGCTTATTAAATTCTTTGAGGGTTCTCTCCGATTCTTCTTGTAACGTATCGGGGGATTTTAATGACTAAGTTCTCTGAAGAGAGCACGGCTCGAAGGAGAAGATAAAGACTTTTTCTTACTGTAATTTACTGCTAAAATGTTACAGGTAATGCTCAGCCTCGTAGTCTAAATAAGAATGAACATGGAAGAATTTTTGTGGGTTTATATACCCAAAAACTGCTGACATCATTATTATTAAATGTTGAAAAGGCTGCACTATTTTTCCACAATATTTGAAAATAAAGTAAACATTTTTGCTGTGACAATGTTTAAACAGATAGACAGGATATAGGAAGAGGAAGCCTTATTTTTATCTTAAACAGCGTATTTTCAGGTCTGATGTTATTATGATCTGCCAAGTTAATTAGAAGTGGAAATTGAACTATGCATCTTTACACAAAAATAAGGATATGAGCAAAAATTAAAAGTTTAGGATTTACAACTAAATGCTTAGGCAAGACATGACTTCGTCTTTTATATCGAAGAGAGAACGTATACAAAACATGAACATTGCAAAAAAGTTACTTAGGATTCATTATTAAGCTAAATTTAAAAATGATTAAGAAATTTTAAAAAGAACAAGTCACCAATTATTTGGCAAAGTAGAAAGCACATCAAAATTTATCCCAACGAAAATATGATAACAAAAAAATAATAATATCGCCGGTTATACATTCCTAAATGGCGGCATAATGTCGGGTCGTACATTGAGTACAATCCAAAGTACATAACTGAGTACATTGTAATTTTGCTTTATTACAATTATGATTATAATTACCAATTAATTCTCATTCGCTTATTATTTTTAGTTACAGTTTCATTAAAGTACATTAATTACAGTATTATATTATATTAAATTATTTATTATTGTTAATTATAGTTTCATTAAAGTACATCAATTACATTATATTAATTATTACAGTTAATTACAATTAAACAGTTAACTATAGTTTTTTTTTACAGTGTTTCATATTTATAGACAATTAGGATGTGAAGAGTATAACACAAAGTACACGGGCATATATATATATATATATACATATATATATATATATATATATATATATAATTATATATATTATATATATATATATTATAAACATAACACACATAATAATGTTTTATGATTAGAAGCAAGCGAGAGGAGATTTTCACCTCAGAAGCACTCGCTTTCGCTGTGGTTAGCGGAATTCGAACAATTGCATAAGCACTTCTGAGTATTGCGAGAAATTAATTAATTTAAAGAAAATAAATAAAAAGAATACATATGAACGTACTTACATGCAAGGTAACTACGTACGTCATCATGATCATTTGCGAACATGTACGAATGCATAAAGTTTTGTACACACATTGGTAGTCACACAACAGGTTGACAATACGTAGACAATAGGTAGCTGAATGAATAATTAATAAAATTAACAAAAGATAAAGGTCAAGAAAGGAAATGGACGTATGAATGAGCAACATATAGATAATCGTAGGTTAAAGAATTTACCATAGATTGAATACTAAAGATATCAACATACTAAATACGTGATTCAGTATTAAAGGTATGGAAAACGTGAAGGGAATCAAGTTACTTTATGACGTCATAATTATTTATTTTATACCTACAGTATAAGTAGTTTTTGAGAGAACTTAGAGGAAACGAATTAAAGAGATAGAGTAATGAAGGGTTTGTAGCCATGGTACAAGAGTGAGTGAAACTATTAATTAAATAAATATACTTATACGAGTATACAGTAAATATTAGGGAATTGGTACATTTGAGGAAGAATAAGTAAATGAATAAA
This sequence comes from Bathynomus jamesi, assembly GCA_023014485.1. Taxonomy (NCBI): domain Eukaryota; kingdom Metazoa; phylum Arthropoda; class Malacostraca; order Isopoda; family Cirolanidae; genus Bathynomus; species Bathynomus jamesi. The sequence continues at coordinate 3,318 of JAJOZX010005882.1, forward strand.
GAAGCACAAACAAGGGATCAAATCATACCACATTCAATGTGCATGCATAATCTAATAAAATTTAGGGATGAGGGTTAGATACAAGACCAATAATTAATTATAATAAATTCTATAATGAATGGAAAATGGAGATATGGGTAATATTGTGATGGAAATGTTAAACGATCTAAACCGTCAATTGTCTTGTTTGTACTTTAAGGGAATGAAATTAAGGGACATTTGTTTCTCACAAGGAACCTTCAATGACACAACATGGATTCGACTTACCCAGAGAAATGGTAGGTCGCATGGTTGTGAAAATGCAAAAATAGAAAGCAACAAATAAAAATTTTATCCAAACTCCCGATTTTGGTTCTTTTGTAAAAATGAATATTTGAATATATAGGAATTATTCAGTGTTCATTTTCACACACACACACACACAATATATATATATATATACATATATTATATATATATATATAAGCACACCGGACAAAAAATTAGTCACCCTTCTCAGAATGTACCTAATAACGTGTGACGGCGCCTCTGGCCTTGATAACCGCACGAATCCGGCGAGGCAGAAACTCTACGAGGTTGTGCATGTACTGAACATCGATTTGCTGCCACTCGTTCATCAGCCGGTCCCGAAGTTCCGCCAGAGTCCGTGGGTGTCTATTCCTGCGCTTCACTTTCTGTTTCCAGCCTGAACAACACCTTCGACGCATTCAGGATTAAAGGCTTCATTGGACCTGCGATGTACTCGTCGCCTCCCATCATTGGAGAACAAACAAAAACGGGACTCATCGGACCAAATTACACGTTTCCAATTTGCCGCAGTCCAGTTTTTGTGCCTCTGAGCCCATTTATAACGTGCCAATTTGTGACTTGCTGTTAACAGCGGCCTCTTCCGTGGTACCCTGCTCCAGATGTCCATCGCATGCAGTTCTCGTCGCAATGTCCGTTCGGAAATTGGTCGCTGGAGAACCTCATTGGTTTCTTGGAGCAATTTTTCTCTGGTTTGAAAACGATTTGCAGTTACTAGACGAGAAACATGGCGGCGGCCCCTATTGTCGAGAATTGTTTTCCGGCCACAGTTACGCCGTCGATTGTCAGTTGATTGCGAACTACACCAATCTTTGTAAACTCGCTGGACAGTACGCGTTGACACACCAACATATTGGGCTACTTCAGAAACTTTGTGTCCGTGGGCTCTGCCAAACACGATGGCTCCTTTTTGCCACTGAGTAACGTCTGCCTCACGACCCATTTTGCAGACTATCCAACACACACTTTGTTTTTCACCACCTCACGAAACAGATCTGATCCTGTGTGCTACGTCACCGCTACTTGTCACTTACCAATGCTACATCAGCGCCCTCTGTGTGACCTTGAACTTCCTACTATCGGTGCTATTAGGGGTGACTATTTTTTTGTCCGGTGTGCTTATATATATATATATATATATATATATATATATATATATATATATATAAATAAATAAATATATATATATATAAATATATATAAATATATATATATATATATATATATATATATATATATATATGTTAAACCCCTCCGTCTATGGCCCTGGGGTGGTTCGGATCGACGGGGGTTCTAGTTAGGAGGCAAGCAACGGATATTTCTTCTATAACATTCTAATTCTTTTCGGTCGCCTCTTGTTAAACTCTTGGCTACAGACTCGCCAGACTGTTATGCCAATTTTTAATTCTTCTCTTTCTATAATACTCTGATACTTTCTCTGATACTTTCTCTGATACTAAAATTATCGACTTTTCTTTTGTAACTTGTCGACTTAACTGACTAAGTTCTTCTGAAGAGAACAAGGCTCGAAGGGGAAAATAAAAAGTTTCTCTTGCTGTAATTTACTTCTTAAAAATTTACAGTTAGTGCTCTGAATTTACAAGGGTAGAGGTTCGACCTCTTTCGACCATGGCTCAGGCCGGAATCTAAAAATATTAAGGAGGCAAGGGGCCTCTGCCCCCTCCTCGCAGCAAGGCTGCTAACAAGGGAGGCTCGTAATGAAGTGGTATAATGAAATGCTAATATGAAGAAGTGACTTAATGAAGAGACTAATTGAAGTAGTGCCTCAATTTTACAAATACATGTATAATATAAACTTAAATGTTTGGGTGAAGACAGTCGAAGGTTAAGTTTCCCCCTTTTTAACACATGATCAGATGTTTGAAAGATTGCAAATAAAAATTTAAAAAAAAATAAAAATAAAAACTAATTTGTATTTTTCGCCGAGTCTACATTTATGAAGGCGATATCATTTCGTAATAGTACACATAAGTACAAATTAAGTACACGACTGAGTACGTATTAATTTTGGTTCATTACAATTACGATTACAATTATGGATTACTTCATATTCACTTATTGTTTAATTACACTTACATTTTAAAGTACATTCTTACATTACCGTATATATTAAATCATTACATTTAATTACAGTTTCAATGAAGTACATTACGTCGTTTACCATTCTTACAGTGTTTTTTATATATTTATATATGGTTATACTATATGGTTATACTAGATGGTTATACTAGATGGTTATTATATATGGTTATTAGTACAACACAAGTACATGAGACATGACACACATGATATAACATAATATGTTATAAATTTGAAATCAGAGCGAAAGGAGGTATTTTATCTTCGAGCGTTCGAATCTGCTAGTCAGCGGAATTCGATCACTTAACCTCAGCATTTTTTTCGAGTTCATCTCGGGAGGTCATATAATTAAAAATAAAAAATGAAAAAAATAATACGAGAACGTATTTATGCGTTTTCGAACGAACGAGAAAAAATGAATATTTAATAAAATTGACATACGATAATGGTCAAGACAAGATATGGACGTATGGAGGCGGGGTATATGGTCGAATAATAGTTATATTTATACTACATAACATATAAATGATGACTTCTATAGAGTGTACAGTTTTTATTATGATGATAGAGAATTTTCATACATTGCATACTAGACATATAATGAAGGGAAATTAATGACGGGAAAATGTGACGTATGGATGAATATGGTTGAATAATAATATTTATACTACATAACACCACAACATTATTACTAAAGAATTTACCATACATTGAATACGGAAGATGTCCAAATACTAAGAACGTGATTCAGTGTACAAAGTATGGGAAACGTAAAGAGAACAAAGTTATTTTGTGACGTCATAGTGTATAAGTCATTATTAGAAAAGATGAATTAGAGAAATACAGTAATGAATAAAGAAGTATAAATCGAAATTCTATCCAAAACTCGCTTAGGCGATTTTGGTTTCTTATGTAAAAATGGACATTCGAACATAAAAACTATACGAACATAAGTACTGCATGAAGACAATGAATCCATATAATGATGGTATAGGAATTGTTCATTGTTCACTTTTTACAGTTATATATATATATATATATATATATATATATATATATATATATATATATATACATCGTGTCCCAAAGAAATGTATACCCAATTTGTTCGATAATACCAGCTATGAGGTTAATAAATATATTACTTTTTATATGTTTCTTAATAAAGAATTTTCTCCTGAATCTAAATATGTAATTATTTTTATTAAAAATTGAAGAACAAAAAAGTTACAGATGTTTAAATTATAATTATTATTTTCGAGACTTCATGTGCGATATTTTCTAATATTTTAACCGACTGTTTTGAGATACTTATGTTTAGTGTTGATATTGAAGCATAAATGTTGTAATTATTAGTTAATTCAAAAAATTTACAAATTCCATGGTTAAATGACACTTTATCTAAGATGTTCGACGTCTTCCAGAACGTTGTTTTTGTAAGTTTTGCACAGTGCCGTCGGTTTCAAACTTATCTCGTATACGTGCAAAAATATTAGAAAATATCGCACATGAAGTCTCGAAAATAATAATTATAATTTAAACATCTGTAACTTTTTTGTTTTTCAATTTGTAATAAAAATAATTACATATTTAGATTCAGGAGAAAATCCTTTATTAAAAAAACATAAAAAGTAATATATTTATTATCTTCATAGCTGGTATTATCGAACAAAGTGGGTATACATTTCTTTGGGACACGCTGTATATATATATACAGTATATATATATAATTTATATATAAATTATATATATATCTTGGGTTAGGGGCTACTCTCTGTCCTTACACAAGTCAATTATGACTTGATCCTCTGGATCCAGAGATTTTATCTTTAGTTTTAAATTGATCATTAATTAGTTTTAAATTGATAATTATTAAGTTTTGTAAAAATTGGTCGTTGCCAATATACAGGCAGTTTTTACATAGTGGAGCCACCTCGATAGGCCGAAGTGTCCCCTATTGTGCGCACTATAAAAATGTCTTATGTTCTTATGTTCTTGGGGTTCGGAACCCACGTAAAATTCTAGGTCCCCACCGCCACCACGGAGGACATGCAGAATACACAATTACGAACACAGTTAGGTAGACCAGCCATGAGTGGATCCTAGGGTCTTTGTTGGTCTGAAACATTATACAATTATAACATATATAAATTATATATATATAATTTATATATATATATATATATATATATATATATATATATATATATATATATAAAATTTATGTAAATTCAACAATGAATAATTCCTATATAATCATTATAATCCTTATATGTATCCTTATGTTCATTGTCTTCATATAGTACTTATGTTTGTATGGTTTTTATGTTCAAATGTTCATTTTTACATGAGGAACCAAAGTCGCCTGATGCGAGTTTGGATAGAATTTCGATTTCTGCATTCTATTTTGTTTTTCAGCGACACAACCATGCGACCTACCATTTCTATGGTTTAGTCGTATCCATATTTTCATTTTTTCATTTGTTAGAGAATTTATTATAATTAATTATGGTTGTCTTGCATCTAACCCTCATCCCTAAATTTTATTAGAGTATGCATACATATTGCATGTGGCATGATTTGAATCCTCGTTTGTACTTCTTTATTCATTACTGCATTTCTCTAATTCATCTCTTCTAAATTCTTCCAATAATAACTTGTACTGTACGTACAAATTAAATAACTATGGCGTATTAATTATGAATTGTCGTATGACATAATTTGAATAACTATGACGTCATAATGTATCTTAATTCCCCTCACATTTTTCTCGTCATTAATCTCCCTTCATCACATCTCTAGTATACAATGTATGGTAAATTCTTTAACATAATAATAAAAGCTTTACACTCTTTACTTCATTATTTATATGTTGTTCATTCATACATCTATGTCTTTTCTTGACCCTTATCTTTTGTTAAATTTATTAATTAATTATTCATTCAGCTACCTATTGTCTACCATTGTCAACCTATTGTTTGACTACCAATATATGTACAATACTTTGTGCCGTGATGATCATGATTACGTACATAGTTACGTACATGTACATACGTTCACATGTATTCTTTTTATTTCTTTTCTTTAAATTAATTAACTTCTCACAGTCTTATAAATGCTTATGCAAGAGTTCGAATTCTAGTAACCACAGTGGAAGCGAGCGCTTCTGAGTTGAAAATCTCCTCTCACTTGCTTCTAATTTATAAAACATTATTATGTGTGTTATGTTATATATATATATATATATATATATATATATATATATATATATACCGTATGTGCCCATGTACTTTCTGTTATACTCCTAACATCCTAATTGTCTATAAATATGAAACATTGTAAAAAAAACTATAGTTAACTGTTTAATTGTAATTAACTGTAATAATTTAATATGATGTAATTAATGTACTTTAATGAAACTGTAATTAACGATAATAATCGAATGTGAATTAATTGGTAATTATAATCATATTTGTAATAAACCAAAATTACAACGTACTCAGTGATGTACTTGGGAATGTACTGAATGTACGACCCGACATTATGTCGCCATTTAGGAATGTATACTCGGAGATATTCTTATTATTTTTTTCGTTGGGATAAATTTTGATGGGCTTTCTATTTTGCCAAATAATTGGTGACTTTTTCTTTTTGAAATTTCTTAATTATTTTTAGATTTAGCTTAATAATGAATCCTGAGTAACTTTTTGCAATGTTCATGTTTTGTATACGTTCTCTCTTCGTTATAAAAGACGAAGTCATGTCTTGCCCAAGCATTTAATTGTAAATCTTAAACCTTTAATTTTTGCTCATATGCATATTTTAGTGTAAAGATGCATAGTTCAATTTCCACTTCTAATTAACTTGGCAGATCATAATAACATCAGATCTGAAAATACGCTGTTTAAGATAAAAATATGGCTTCCTCTTCCTATATCCTGTTTATCTGTTTAAACTTTGTCACAGCAAAAAAGTTTACTTTATTTTCAAATATTGTGGTAAAATAGTGGAGCCTTTTCAACATTTAATAATAATGATGTTAGCAGTTTTGGGGTATATAAACCCAGAAAAATTCTCCCATGTTCATTCTGATTTAGACTACGAGGCTGAGCATTACCGGTAATATTTTAGCAGTAAATTACAGTAAGAAAAAGTCTTTATCTTCTCCTTCGAGCCGTGCTCTCTTCAGAGAACTTAGTCATTAAAATCTCCCGATACGTTACAAGAAGAATTGGAGAAACCTCAAAATTTTAATAAGCCTCTCAGAATCCTCCGATCCACTAAAGAAGAACTCGGAGAGTAGTATAGAAGAAACTACTGCAAGTAACAGATCCGTTGCTGCCTCCTAACCAGAACCCCCGTCGACTTCGAACCAACCCAGGCCATAGAAGAGGGGTTAACAAAAAGTGGCGACCCTGCCCCAGGATAAGAAACTAACGACCTCTGCATTAGGATTCTTCCAGTCTTCCAAACCCTGGAACTAGAATTAACATCCAATTGACCGGCGTGTCACGACTTTCAGTTCGTCACATACACCCTTGAACTGGTGTGTCACGACTCCAAGTTCTCCACGCCCAGTTTTCATAAAAGAACTAGTGGCCAGCAAGACACGTCTTCAAGACACATTTCCAAGGATTTCGCCATAGGATCTTGTTAAGTACAGAATTCTTGTTTTAAAGTAATCTCTAAACATTTGAAAAGTCATTATTATTAACAGTTAATAAAGAGTATCAAGCCAGAGTTACAAGAAACACAGTGAACATTCACTACACCAGTGATACATTCTTTTTATTTTAACCGAATTATTTTCACTAGTATAGTTAGTATAGAATAATTTTATTTTATGTACCAAACATAATATTACAGTGCCTTCGCGTACATTCGAGTGAAATGTTGTTTACATTTTTTATTTTTGTTTACAATTTTTTCAAATTATTGAATTAATTTGTCTTGAAATTATTGTGCATTATTATAATAGAGAAGGAGAGAGTTTGTAGTTTATAGAGACACTTGATAGCAGTTCGAGTGCAGTCAATTCCAGTCAGTTTCAGTTTCTGTCAGTTTTCAGTCAGTTTGAAGTTTAAGTCAGTTTGAAGCTTAAGTCAGTTTGAAGTCCAAGTCGGTTTTCAGTCCAAGTTAGTTTTCAGTCAGTTCAAGTCAGTAGGTTGCATGCAGATGGACAACCGGCCCAGAGGTTTATAGAAATACATGATAGCAGTTCAAGTCAGTATAAGTTAGTCAGTTTCAAGTCAGTCAGTCAGTTTCATGTCAGTCACTTTCAAGTCAGTCAGTCAGTTTCATGTCAATCACTTTCAAGTCAGTCAGTCAGTTTCAAGTCAGTTGTAATCAGTTTCAAGACAGTTGTAGTCAGTCCCAAGTCAGTTGTAGTTAGTCCTAAGACAGTTGTAGTCAGTCCCAAGACAGTTGTAGCCAGTTCCAAGTCAGTTGTAGTCAGTTCCAAGTCAGTTGTAGTTCAAGTCAAGTTCAAGTCAATTACAAGTCAAGTTCAGTACAGTCAATTTAATTCAACCATTTTTTTTGTAAAAGAGAATGTAATTGAATCTGAATTTAAGAGAATTTAATTTAGAGAATTTAGGAGAATTTAATTTAAGAGAATTTAAGAGAATTTAATTTAAGCAACTCTAAGAGAATTTAATTCAACCTGAATTGACAGGTTTGTGTCTTTAATTCAACTTTCTGTCTTTTTTGCATGCAGTGTTTGCGTATATAAATATATAGGTGAAATTATATATTTTATTATTTGTAACCAAAACAGTTTTTACAAATGTTTGTAACGATTTTTATAATTATGATGTATATGATGACGGTAATAGTGTAGTAACTAATCGATCATGTCCCAATGACTTTAAATTACTATGGGGAGGAACATGCCGTCCCTCCGTTTTGTTTGAAGTCCTTTAATTTATGTTCTGAGCAATGTGACAATAAATATTTTTTTTAAAGAGCAATGTGCTCACGAAAAGACGTATTATCAATTTCAGACGTCATTCCTCCCGGATAAGCCACCTCCTTTTTGAGTGAGCAAGGCACGCATGGTCAGTCCACTGTTTTCCGGGCATGTTGCGAATCCCCTGTAACCGTATGACCCGCATGCCCTATCATGTACCGAACCATGTACCTAATTTATCCTGCTCTGTACGGTCGTGAAATTTACCCGTATGACCGCACATACTCGAAATTTAAGTTTTGATTTTTAGTTTTGAGAATATTATATGTTCAGTTCATTATAGTTCATAATTGATTTCTATTTTCAATTTTTATGTTTTTACATTTTTTTTTATTCGATTAATCTTGAATAATTGTTGTTAAATTGTTATTATACCATCTGTTAAGGTACCAAACGAAATTATAGCCAATTTTGACACTCTATACCAGAACGTCATTTTTCCCCTTCTAATAGTTCTGTTACACCATTTTAACATCACTGCCCCATCAAATCGTCAAATACAATTCAATTATCGTACTGATACTTCTGATTAATATTAATGGTTATATACTGTTACTGTATGGCTGTGAATGTTATTAGCCGAATACATTGCCATTAATGCTACCTGTATTAGAATTTAATAATAATTCACTTAAACTTAAAGGATTTTATAATCCTACTCCCATTTTAAATTATTATACATTATTTTTAAACTTTGTTAATTCGAAAACTCCGAATTCCTACACATACATACGCATGTATGCACACTACACACACACACACACACACACTCACTATATATACAAACCTTATTCTAAAATCATTTATTTAATTGCGTGTAAGTGCTAACTATGATATTTACTCTATATTATTTAAATTTATTTAATCTTAATAATTGCTGCTTAATATATATAATCTTGTTCATACATTTATTAAGTTATTTTAACCAACCAATTACACTCTGTACCTAATACATATAAATACACACTTGACCACAGGTCTATATATCATCCATTACGTAATTCGATTTTTACTTACCCTAGTCAATAAAATTAGTTTAACTGTACGATCATGGTAACTTTGGAAATTTCTGAACCTTAAAATTTAAATTTCCTTTTTACCTACTATTCCTTAGGTATGTATTTTTTTTCCACAGGTAAATAAAATTTTGTTAAAAATTTAACAATATCATTGGTTGTCTAACTTAATTGGTTGTCTAAATTTAGATTTGATTTATGTAAATTATACTTTACCACCCCAACTCATGTATTGTATATAAATTTGTAATTATAAAAACCATTAGTCATCATCCAGTTTGAATTAGTTGGGATGTTATATTATTGTATTGTATTAATTGTATTTTATTAATATCATTCTAGAGGGAAGAGCCCTGTAAAAATGAACAATGAATAATTCCTATATAATCATTATACAATCCTTATATGGATCCTTATATTCATTGTCTTCATACAGTACTTATGTTTGTATGGTTTTTATGTTCGAATGTTCATTTTTACATAAGGAACCAAAGTCGCCTGATGCGAGTTTGGATAGAATTTCGATTTCTGCTTTCTATTTTTTTTTTCAGCGTCACAACCATGCGACCTACCATTTCTATGGTTTAGTCGTATCCATATTCCCATTTTTCATTTGTTAGAGAATTTATTATAATTAATTATGGTTGTCTTGCATCTAACCCTCATTCCTAAATTTTATTAGATTATGCATACATATTGCATGTGGCATGATTTGAACCCTTGTTTGTACTTCTTTATTCATTACTGTATTTCTCTAATTCATCTCTTCTAAATTCTCCCAATAATGACTTGTACTGTACGTACAAATTAAATAACTGTGGGGTATTAATTATGAATTGACGTATGACATAATTTGAATAACTATGACGTCATAAAGTAGCTTAAGTCCCTCCACATTTTTCTCGTCATTAATCTCCCTTCATCATATCTCTAGTATACAATGTATGGTAAATTCTTTAACATAATAATAAAACTTTACACTCTATACGTCATTATTTATATGTTGTTCATTCATACATCCATGTCCTTTCTTGACCTTTATCTCTTGATAATTTTATTAATTATTCATTCAGCTACCTACTGTCTACCACTGTCAACCTATTGTGTGACTACCAATATGTGTACAATACTTTGTGCCCTGATGACCATGATTACGTACATAGTTACGTACATGTACATACGTTCACATGTATTCTTTTTATTTCTTTTCTTTAAATTAATTAATTTCTCGCAATCTCATAAATGCTTATGCAAGTGTTCGAATTCTACTAACCACAGCGGAAGCGAGCACTTCTGAGATGAAAATAACCTCACTTTATTCTAATTTATAAAACATTATTATGTGTTATATATATATATATATATATATATATATATGTATATACCGTATGTACCCATATACTCAATGTTATACTCCTAACATCCTACTTGTCTATAAATATGAAACACTCTAAAAAAAACTATAGTTGACTGTTTAATTGTAATTAACTGTAATAATTTAATATGATGTAATTAATGTACTTTAATGAAACTGTAATTAACGATAATAAGCGAATGTGAATTAATTGGTAAATATAATCATAATTGTAATAAACCAAAATTACAACGTACTCAGTGATGTACTTGGGATTGTACTCAATGTACGACCCGACATTATGTCGCCATTTAGGAATTTATACTCGGCAATATTGTTATTATTTTTTTTTATTATCATTTTTTCGTTGGGTTAAATTTTGATGTGCTTTCTACTTTGCCAAATAATTGGATAATTGGTGAGTTGTTCTTTTTAAAATTTCTTAATCATTTTTAGATTTAGTTTAATAATGAATCCTGAGTAACTTTTTGCAATGTTCATGTTTTGTATACGTTCTCTCTTCGTTATAAAAGACGAAGTCATGTCTTGCCTAAGCATTTAATTGTAAATCTTAAACCTTTAATTTTTGCTCATATGCATATTTTAGTGTAAAGATGCATAGTTCAATTTCCACTTCTAATTAACTTGGCAGATCATAATAACATCAGATCTGAAAATACGCTGTTTAAGATAAAAATATGGCTTCATCTTCCAATATCCTGTGTTTATCTATTTAAACATTGTCACAGCAAAAAAGTTTACTTTATTTTCAAATATTGTGGAAAAATAATGCAGCCTTTTCAACATTTAATAATAATGAGGTTAGCAGTTTTTGGGTATATAAACCCACAAAAATTCTTCCATGTTCAATCTGATTTAGACTACGAGGCTGAGCATTACCTGTAATATTTTAGCAGTAAATTACAGTAAGAAAAAGTCTTTATCTTCTCCTTCGAGCCGTGCTCTCTTCAGAGAACTTAGTCATTAAAATCTTCCGATACGTTACAAGAAGAATCGGCCACTTGTTCCTGGATGAAGAATTGGAGTGGATAACTTGGAGTCGTGACACGCCGGTCAACTGAGTGTTGGTTCTAGTTCCAGGGTTTGGAAGACTGGAAGAATCCTGATGTGAGGTCGCCAGTTGTTACCCCTTCTGTCTATGGCCTTGGTCGGTTCGAAGTTGACGGGGGTTCTGGTTGGGTGGCAGCAACGGATTTGTTACTCTGGAGTAGCTGATACCGTATAGGGAATCGTGGTAGTTTTCTTCTATACTACTCTCCGATTTCTTCTTATAACTTATCGGGAAATTATATTTTCTCTATTTAGGACTAAGTTCTCTGAAAGTTCCCGATTCTTCTTATAACGTATCGGGAAATTATTTTTTCTCTATTTAAGACAAAGTTCTTTGAGGAGGGCAAGGCTCGAAGGAGAAGACAAAGATATTTCTTACTATATTTTACTGCTAAAAATGTTACAGGTAACGCTCAGTCTCGTCAGAATGAACAGTGGAGAAATTTTGTGGGCTTTTATACTAAACTTCCTTCTGACGTCATTATTATTTAATGCTGATTTGTTTTTGTGTTGGTTTTCTCAATAGGCTGGTTTACTTTACAAAACATTTAAAGACAAAACAAATATCTTTTGCTGAAGCAATGGGTAAACTGTTAGGCAAGAGCAAGCCATATTTTATTTAAACCGTATATTGACAGATCTGATGTTATCATGATCTGCCGAGTTAACTAAAAATGGAATTGAAATATACCTTCCCTCAAGAATTACAAACAAACAGGCACATGGCGAAAATTAAAGGCTTAAGATTAAAAATTAGACGTTAAGCAGGACATGACTTCATCTTTTACAACTAAGAGAGAATGTATACAGAAAATGAACAAGATTACATTATTAAGCTAAGTTTACAAAAATGCTTAAGTTGTTTAAACAGAAATAGTAAACCAATTAAAAAAATAGAAAGCAAATAAAAAATGTATCCAAACTTGTGTCAGCGTTATATGATTTTGGGTTTTATACAAAATGATTAAATAGTTTAAAATGAAATAATTCACCAATTAAAAAATAGAAAGCAAATAAAAATTTTATCCAAACGCGTATCCTACGATTTTGGACTTCATATGTCAAAATGAATATATGAATAAGAATATAAGGCTTATATGGATATAGGATTTATTCATTGTTCATTTTTACATATATATGTATAATTTATATATATATATATATATATATATAAATATATATATATATATATTAATATATATATATATATATACAGGGTGTTTCAGAAGGAAAGGTCAATACTTCGGGAGGTGATAGTATCGGTCATTGTGAGAAAAAAAGTCCATATGAACATGTGTCTAATTCTGAATGGTTACGGAGATAGAGCTGTTTGAATCTGATGCGCGCGCAGCTCTTCCTCCCCCTTCCCTCCCCTTTAACCTTGAACCATGTAAGCTGTAATGTAAGCATGTAACATTAGCCAATCGACAGCTGACTGTTGTGAGTGACATTGTTTGGTGTTTGAAGCATTGTTAAGAATGCCACACACCTTCACACATGCCGAATATGCAGATATGGTGTGTGTCTACGGTTTTTGCGATGGAAGTGCAACAGCTGCTGTTGCAGAATACCGTCGACGGTTTCCGAACCGCAGAATTCCGGATCGAAGAGTGTTTACCAGGGTTTTCAACACATTGCGTGAGATTGGTACACTTCCCAGCGCTCATGTTTCATCTGAACGTGAAGGTCAACAAGATGTGGATGAAGTGGAAAACATTCGTCAGTTGGTAGAGCGTAGTCCTACTACTAGCTCACGAAGAATTTCTACACGTCTCGGTGTACCACACACAAGAGTATGGCGAACATTACGTGAGGAAGGCTTGCATCCATATCATGTACAGCGTGTACAAAACCTTCAACCACGAGATGCTGCCATGCGACTGGAATTTTGTCATTGGGTAAATGCTAATCGCCGATTGCTTCGATTAATACTGTTCACCGATGAAGCTACTTTCACACGTGACGGTATCAACAACACTCGTAACTCTCATCGGTGGTCAGACGAAAACCCAAATGCCACTGTGGAAACAAATATTCAACATCGCTTCTCTGCCAATGTGTGGTGTGGTATCGTCGATGACTAGCTGATTGGTCCTGTTACTTTAGAGAATCGTCTTACAGGACAAAGTTACCTAGAATTTCTGCAAAATGAATTGCCAGGACTATTGGAGGATGTTCCTTTGGCTACACGCGCTGGTATTTACTTTCAGCATGACGGAGCTCCTCCACACTCTACCCGTCTGGTGATGCAATACCTAAATCAAACATTCCCTGGTTGATGGATCAGCCGCGGTAGTCCTATTCAATGGCCACCAAGGTCTCCAGACCTCTCTCCGTTAGATTATTTTTTATGGGGGTGGATGAAAAGTCAAGTTTACAAAAGAAAGGTGGATACACGAGACGAACTGCTGGCGCGCATTTTAGATGCTGCTGCCCGCATAAAGGAACGTCAAGATCAACTCAGACGAACAACACGCGATCTTCGCACACGAGTTGCAAAGTGCATTGAGGTTGACGGCGGGATTTTCGAAAACGTATCGTAAACTGTAACAAATTTGTCATTTCTGTATCTGATACCATTCAAAATGCCAATGTTTAAATATTAAATGTTAGAAACAGTAATTGGTTTCTCTTTCTTGATTACCAATAACAATGCTTTTCTATTTGTAGATTCAAACAGCTCTATCTCCATAACCATTCAGAATTAGACACATGTTCATATGAACTTTTTTTTCACAATGACCGATACTATCACCTCCCGAAGTATTGACCTTTCCTCCTGAAACACCCTGTATGTATATATATATATATATATATATATATATATATATATATATATATGCAGGGGTGCAGGGGTGCAGCATACAGGGGTAGCGGTCAACCCCCCTCCCGTTCAGGAAAGGACTCCTGCTCCCGATCTCACAATGAGGAACAGGGACGGTTCAATGCCGAGAGTCGAGGCATTATTGCCCTCTCCCCTGCCTCCCACTGCAGAGGAGAGGTGTTCGATTACGCCTCGCTCGGTACGCAGTTCTCCCCCCTCCCACCGAAGAAGGAGAGGCACGCGCGGCCGTCAGGGTATAAACACCGCTAACAGACCCTCACCAAGCCACAGAGTAAGGGAGGGGCCTCCTATCCCCCAAAGGTTGTGCCACCCATCCCCCAGGCAGGCGAACCCTGCCGCAGGGAGATCGAGGGAGCAGGACGGGTGGATAGCTGTTAATAGGCGCCAGTCCCAAAGGTCTCCTCAACCGGTCTCCGCGGCGAGGCCACCGATGGAGAATCTCACCCTATTTGTGTCGCGAATTCAGCTCTCGAACGAGGCAAGCGATATTCGACACATGATAGAAGAAATCATTGGTGAACACAGTATAGTGATAGTTAATAAACTAAACACGAAATCTCCATATTATAACTCTTATAAAGTAATAATTAAAGGTGTAAATGTGCATTTCAACCCGTATAATATGAGTCAATGGCCCGACGGTATTATTGTTAAGGAGTTTATTCACTTTTCCAGGAGATTTGATAACAGGCAAAACAATAATATATAATAATATATAATAATAATAATAATAATAATAATAATTATAATAATAGGCGCCCTAACGGTAATGCCTGAAAGTTGTACTGTGTATAATAATAATAATCTTACTAATAATAAATTTTCTATCAGTCATGGCGGATAACTTGTTGAAAATAGTCTCATATAATGTAAGGTCAGTGAGGAATTCAACTGTAGATGTTCATAAAATCTGCGACAGTGCAGATTTGATACTCCTGCAGGAGCACTGGCTACCTAAGCAAGAGCTAAAATTCCTCTCTACCATCCATGATGACTTTATGTACCATGCATCATCAGCAGTAGACTTGTCAGATGAATTAATGTACGGTAGGCCTTTTGGTGGTGTTGCTTTCTTATTAAGGAAAAATTTGTCAAAACATATAAAATTTTTAACAAGCGATAACGTAAGGTTGTTAGGCATTGAATTACAAGTGAACAATGATTGCATATTAATTGTAAACTGCTATTTACCATACAACAACGGCAGTAATCTAGATGAATACATTGATTTGCTGTACAAAATTAAGTCATTATCAGATGACCCCAAATATTCTCACTGTATAATAATGGGGGACTTTAACGCACATGTGAACTCGGAATTCTTTGGAGAATTGGGTAACATGTGCGAGTCGGCCAATTTAAGTATAAGTGATGTAGATGTATTAGGGGTAGCCAGTGGTAATTTTACATACGTTAGCGATATGAGTGGTACCACCAGGTGGATTGATCATTGTCTCACTAGTAATAATCTAAAGGATCGAATTGTTAGAGTTCATATTTTGCATGATTTCCTTCTTTCTGATCATAGACCATTACAAATATTAATTAACGTTACCAATTTATGCGCAACACGACTTAACAAGAACTCAATAGGTAAGAATAATCGCGTCGATTGGTCCAATGTTAATATGCAGCAGAGAATAGAATACAAAGACAGAACATGTCACCTCTTTAATAATTTAGAAATTTTGCACCTTGGCTGTAATAATCCTTGCTCAAATGATTCTCACTGTAAACTCATAGATAGGTATTATAGTAAGATAATATCCCTGTTAAGAGAAGCAGGAAGCCCCTTGATTAAATCTTACAACTATCATACTAAGGTTATTCCTGGATGGAATGATTTTATTGCCCCCCTGAAGAGGGAATCGAAAGACGCCTACGATTTGTGGTGCTTTCATGGTAGACCCAGATTAGGACCAGTATACATAAATATGTGTAGAAGTCGGGGTCAGTATAAGACGGCCATAAGGCGATGTAAACAGGAAGAAGAGTCTATTCGAGCATCAAAAGCCTGTGAAGC
>JAJOZX010005882.1:25000-70000 GCA_023014485.1 Bathynomus jamesi
ATATTGATAGATTGGGTATAGTTTAAGGGAGTAAAATTAAGGCTTTGTGGTTCGGAACCCACGTAAAATTGTAGGTCCTCTCTGCCACCACGGAGGACATGCACAATACACAATTACGAACACAGTTAGGTAGACCAGCCATGAGTGGATCCTTGGGTCTTTGTTGGTCTGAAACATTATAAAATTATAATATATATAAATTATATATATATATATATATATATATATATATATATATAAATATTATATAAATATATAATTTATATATATATATATATATATATATATATATATATATATATATATATATATATATATATATATATACATATATAACCTTTGGTCGTTTGGTTAGCTTCAGCCCGAATTGTACATTCTGACGAAGGTCACGCTTTTCACTCCACCTTAGACCTACAGTTTAACATTGAATCCGAACTATGCCCCATCAGCTGCCCAGCATCTTAACCACTTGGCCACCTAGGGTATCCATTTATCTACCAACCACTTTCTTTATTGTGTGGAAGGATGAACAGCTGGGTTTTTCTGCACGGTGGCTGCCGTCGGGTCTCGAACGCGGGGCCGATGGATTCGTACTCAGCGACGCTAACCACTACACCACCGAGGCGCATATATATATATATATATATGTTAACCCCTCCGTCTATGGCTTGGGTTTGTTCGAAGTCGACGGGGGTTCTAGTCAGGTGGCTGCAACAAATTTGTTACTTGCAGTAGTTTCTTCTATACTACTCTCCGAGTTCTTCTATAGTGGCTCGGAGGATTCTGGGAGTGGTACTAAATTCTCTGAAGATTCCCTGATTCTTCTTATAACGTATCGGGAAATTTTAATGACTAAGTTCTCCGAAGAGAGCAATGCTCGAAGGAGAAGATAAATACTATTTCCTACTGTTATTTACTGCTAAAATGTACAGGTAATGCTCAGCCTTTGAGTCTAATTCTGAATAAACATGGAAGAAATTATGAACATGCTTTATACTAAGATATGCATTATGCATATGAGCAAAAATTAAAGGTTTAAGATTTACAATTAAATGCTTAGGCAAGACATGATTTCATCTTTTATAACGAAGAGAGAATGTATACAAAACATGAACACTACAAACTTTTAATCAGGATTCATTATTAAGCTAAATCTAAGAAAATTATTAAGAAATTTTAAAAAGAACAAGTCACCAATTATTTGGCAAAGTCGAAAGCACATCAAAAATTTATCTCAACGAAAAAAATAATAATAAAAAAATAATAACAATATCGCCGCGTATACATTCCTAATGACGACATGATGTCGGGTCGGACATTGAGTACATTGTAATTTTGGTTTAATATAACTGATTATAATTACCAATTAATTCATATTCATGCAAAAAAACTTCACTTTTTTCTACGTGAAGGTCAAAATATGAAAATAAAAACCCACTCTAATAGACAGAGTTTATTTCCACGGCAGTTTCGACGCCCACTGGCATCCTCCTCGGGTGGATACAGAAACACTAATGAACCAAAACAAGAGGGAAAAACAGTCCAGGGACCGACCGTTAAGAAATTCGCACCTAGGTTAGATCCCATTCTCCCGACACCTGAAGGGCATTTTCATTAAGTACATTCGCGCAAATTTAAAACTATCTTCCTGTTCTAAACATACAGATTCTAATATATTTTTTTTTACATAGTTATTACATTTATTATTAAATTTATTACATTTAATATTGCATAATTATTTATTACAGAAATTATAAATTTATTATTACATTGGTTATTACATTATTGTTTACTATACAGAACTTATAAACCGAAAAACGAATGAAAAAGCCGATTAGGAAACAATCCAGCGACCATTGAGAAATTCGCACCTAGGTTAGATACCGTTCTCCCGACACTGAAAGGGCATTTTTATTACAGGGTCCGCTTATAAGTACATTCCCACAAATTAAAACTATCTTCTTGTTCTATACATACAGATTCTAATATTTTGACATAATTACTGCATTTATTATTACATTTACATTTTTTTTAACATTTATTATTATTACCTTTACCCTAATTATTAAATTTATAATATTACCTTTATTATTACATCTGTTGCATTTATATTTATTTTCACAATTTATTACTTCCATTATTACATTTACTAAAGGCGAGTAAGGAAACATTCCAATCCAGAGACATTTAAGAAATTCACACTTAGGTTCGAACACGTTCCCACGACTCCGTAAGGGATTTTTTGACCAAGAATCTCATTAAAGGGTCTAACTTATAAGTACCTTCGCACAAATTAAAATTATCTACTTTTTCTATACACACAGATTCTATTATTTTTCTTTTGACATAATTATTACATTTATAAAGTACCTTACTTGATTCCCAATCTATGGCATGATTATTTTGGCTGGCGTGATAAAAAATGGCATTATTAGTATTACAACTTCTGAAGGCATATTTGTGTTCTTTAATACGGGTTTCAATATTTCTTCCAGTTTCTCCCACGTATACTAAATCACAACTTTTACAGGGAATGCTGTAGACACAGGCTTGTTCCTCTTTTGCCACGTTATTCCTAACCAATTTACTTTTCACGGTAGACGAATATTTGAACGCCAAAGCAAACTTAAAATCTTTCGTCAACGGTTTTACTCTTTCTAAGCCGGCAATGTAAGGCAAACTCACATATTGTTTTTGGTTAACTGAAGGTTCCCGAGGGGCATAAAAAGATTTTCTGGCTTTAAAATACGCCTTTCTGATAAACCACTCGGGATATTTTAAATCCTTAAAAATGTTCCAAATCTTTGAATTTTCCGGGTCCAGCAAATGTGGGCTACAAATCCTGAGTGCTCTTAGAAACATGGAAGAAATAATTGAGCTTTTAACCCCTTCATCATGATATGAAAAATAATGAATGTACGAATTACAATGAGTAAGTTTTTTATAGACCGTGAAATTGGGCTTTCCGCTTTCGTTAATGACCAAAACATCTAGAAAAGGTAATTACATCATATTATATCATTATAGTTAATTACAATTGACCACACTTAACTATAGTTTACAGTGTTTCATATTTACATTAGGATAACTATTATTTTGAGATTTAACATAAAGTACATGGGCACACATATATATATATACATAACACGCATAACGATATATAACATAATCATGCTTTTGAATTAGATGTAACCAAGAGAGGAGTTTTCGTAATTAGATGCGCGCCTTCCGTGTTGGTCAGCGGAATTTGGACACGTGCGTCAGCATGACGAGTATCTTGCGAGGGAACACTTAAAAAAAATAACAAGATAAAGGTCAAGAAAGGACATGGACGTATGAATTGAATAACAGATAACTTGCGTTATGCGAGTTTGGTCCTTATATAAACATGAATAATTGAATATATAGATTATATAGGAAATATTCATTGTTCATTTATAAACACACACACATATATACATATATATATATATTAATATATACATATATATATTTTATATATACAGTATATATAAATATATATATATATATAATTTATATATATATATTATATATAATATATATATATATAATTTATATATATATGTTATATATAATATATAATATAACTTATATATATATATATACAGGGTGGCCCAAAAAAATGGCACCAAATTTGAGAAGTGATATCTCAATAACCATTGCAGCTAGGGACTTAAAAAAACAACCAAATGAAAGATAATTCTTTTCTCTTTAAATACGTATTCTATGGCTTGATGGTTATAAGCCCATATAATGCCAAAAATTGGCTTCCAAAAAAATATACAAAAAAAGTTGCGCATTTATATTTATTCCTTGATCCTAATTTTAAATGAAATTTTTCTATTCCAGACCCCTCAAGATGGGACTGAGAGAATCTGATAAGAACATTATACAAGCACTACGTGAAGAAAAAGGATATTCATTAAACAGAATCTTTACGAATTTCCAAATAGAAATTGGAAAAAAAGAACTGTGGCACATTTTTTACAAAAACTTAAAGAAACCGGCAGCAGTCAACGGCGTCCGGGAAGTGGTCGACCAAAAAGTATTAGAACGCCAGAAAACATTGAAAAAGTAAATGAAATGGTTTTAAGTGAAGAGGAACAACCGGGAACAAGTAAAAGTGAACGGGAAGTTGCGAAAGAAACCGGGATTTCACGTTCATCAGTACAGCGAATAATTCGAAAAGATCTTGGGTTGAAAACATTTAAGAGGGTGAAGGTTACTGCTTTATCGGAGCCTGTGAAAGAAAGACGTTTCCATCGATGTAAAAATCTATTGCGAAGATTTCGGTCAAATGAGTCTGTGAAAAAAATTTGGTTTTCTGATGAGAAACGATTTACGGTCGAAACACCACGAAATACCCAAAATGATCGGGTTCGTGTAGCAGTGGTGACAAAAACTCATGTTGACCCAAAACGACTTTTGCGTGAAAAAAACACTTTTCAGATTCGATAATGGTTTCCCTTGCAGCGTCATCTGAGAACAAAACATCCATCATTTTTATTCAGCGAGGCGTTAAAATTAACTCAATTAACTACTGTAATGACATTTTGTCTCCAATGTTGTCAGAGATCAAGGAGACGAGCACTGATTTTGTGTTCATGCAAGATGGAGCCCCATCTCATACAGCCAAGGAAACAATAACATTTCTCAATAATAATTGTCCTGGTTTTATCGAACCAAATAATTGGCCACCATGCAGCCCAGATCTAAACCCCATTGACTACTTTGTGTGGTCTGCTTTAGAGAGAGAAGTCTACCATGGTCAGAAAATCCGTGATGTGAACCATCTTCGTAAAGGAATTCAGGCTGCATGGGAAAATCTCTCACAAGTGACGATCTCAAAGGCAATTTCAAAATGGAGGGCGAGATTACATGCTGTGGTTGACCATAATGGAGGGCAGATTGAGCCATTTATTGAAAATTAGGTTTAACTTAAAACCACAGAACTTTGTTTAAAGACCGTAAATTAGAAGATAATTAATTAGAAAGAAATAAAAGGAATAAATATAAATGCGCAACTTTTTTTTGTATATTTTTCTTATAAGCCAATTTCTGGCATTACATGCGTTTATAACCATCAAGCTATTGAATAAGTATTTAGAGAGAAAAGAATTATCTTTCATTTGGTTGTTTTTTTTAAAATCCCTAACTGCAATGGTTATTGAGATAGCACTTCTGAAAATTAGTGCCATTTTTTTGGGGCCACCCTGTATATATATATATATAATTTATATATATATATATATAATATATATATATATACATATATTATATATAAGTATATATATATCTATATATTATATATAAATATATATACTACATATATATATATATATACATATATATATATATATATATATATATATATATATATAATATATTATATATTTATATATAAATTATATATAAATATATATATATATATATATATATATATAATATTAATATATATATATATATTATATATAAATATATATATATATATAAATATATGTACTATTGAGGGTTCGCGCGTCTTATGGTACCTGAGCGCCACCACAGGCGAAAACATGTTTTTAATGGATATCACTATTTTCACCCTTCCTCTATCGCGTGGTTTGTTTTATAATGACCTTACGACACTAGAAGTATGGTTGAAAACCTTATGAAGCGTACTACTTTTTTCACCTCATTCTGTGCCAGAAATCGCACCCAAAGTTCGGCATAATAAGAAAATAAAAAAATTAAAAAATATATATATAAAATATAAAATATGAAAATCTATTCCAAAAACTCATCAACATCTTCATTAACATACTTAGAACTCTAATTTATCCAAAAATGAACGTTCTAGCTCAATTAATAACAAAGATACTATTGCCAAAATATTGCTGAACTTTGGAGGCGATTTGTGGCGAATTTTAATTTTGGCGCTTAGGTACCGTAAGACGCGAGACCCGTCATATATAAATATATATATTATATATATATATATATATAATATATATATATATATATTATATATATATATAATATAAATATATATATATATATAAATATATATATATTATATATATATATATATATATAATATATATAATTTATGATATATATATATATATATATATATGATACACACAGACCGTGCATGGAACAAGGAACTCTTCTGGGATAATTAAATCCACTATAGTCCGAATAAGTAATGGTAAATGACAAATACCATAGTTTTTCTTTTTCATGATGCAAGCCCGACGTGGGCAACGGGTCTCTCGCAAAGTGGTCTGTGTATATCATAAAAAACTATATGTTGTTATAATGTTATAATGTTTCAGACCAACAAAAACCCTAGGATCCACTCATGGCTGGTCTACCTAACTCTGTTCGTAATTGTGTATTGTGCATGTCCTCCGTGGTGGCGGAGGGGACCTACAATCTTACGTGGTTTCCGAACCACAAAGAACATAAGAACATATGAAATTTTTATAGTGGGCACACTAGGGGCCACTTCGGCCCATCGAGGTGGCTCCACTATGTAAAATCTGCCTGTACATTGGCAACAACCAATTTTTACAAAACTAAATAATTATCAATTTAAAACTAATTAATTATCAATTTAAAACTAAAGATAGAATCTCTGGATCGAGAGGATCAAGTCATAATAGACTACTATCCACAAATATGTTTCACTCTATATCTATTTATAACCGACATGCAAATATATCAGATCAAAGGAATCCAGTCAATTTCATCACGGTATCCATCAATACCAGTACCTTACCAACCAAAAATAAGTCACGGTCCATATCAATTGTGGACCAAGTCACAATTTACAACCATATACATTACAATATATATACTTAGGAGGAAAAGTGTAGGTGTGGCTGTAAAGACTGTACATGAATGTAGAAGTGTGTGTGCACTCATTCTGGGTCTCCCATCTAAAGGTGTTTCTGGGGCAAGTGAAGATCATGAGTTTTTCAATACCTCACATTACTATGAGGGGCACCGCTCGGCAGAGGAATCTCTTTAAATGGGGTGTGTAAGGACAGAGAGTATCCCCTAACCCAAGATGCTACCTCCTTATATCCCACAACACTTGTAAAACTGTTTTCTTAAATTTGTTCTACATCTTGGCTTAAATAATTTCATACTATGATCCCTAGTCTGGTTATTGTGATCTTTAATGGAAAGAGAATCAAACTCTATCTTATCCAACCCTTAATTTCACTACATTGAACTATACTCAATGTATCAACATATGCGTCTAATCGATTTTTAAACATGTTTATAGACATGCTACTAATTACTTCTACCGGCAAACTATTCCAGCTATTTACTATTCTATGCGTAAAAAAGTTTTTGGCAACTGCTGTCTCGAACCTTCTACTTGTCAACTTACTCCTGTTATTTCTAGTCCTATTATATTGAGATATTTCGAAAAAGATATCTCTGTCTACGTTATCGAACCCATTCATAATTTTGAAAACCTGGATCAGATCGCCCCTTAGCCTCCTAGTCCCGAGTGTAGTCAATTTTAACTCTTTAAGCCTATCATCGTACGACTTTGACCTAAGCGACGGAATCATCTTAGTTGCTCGTCTTTGAACTCTTTCAATTTTGTCTATATCTTTGCGCATATGCGGATTCCGAAATTAGATCGAGTACTCCAAATGGGGTCTAACTAATGATTTATAAAGAGGAACTATAATATCGCGCGATTTGTACTCAAAATTCCGAGCTATAAAACCTAACACTTTGTTCGCTCTTATTGACCGCTGCTGTACTTTGTTTCGCTACTTTTAAGTCACCAGTGACTATAACTCCTAAATCTTTTTCCTGATCTACGCTTGTTAACTCTTTCCCTGACATACTATACGCAAAATTATCGTTACGCGAACCTATATGTAAAATTTTCACACTTATCGACTTTAAATCTCATTTGCCATGTGACTGACCAATCAACGATTTTATTCAGATCTTCCTGGAATTTACCTCTGTCTTCAGCATTAATCGCTCTACCACCCAGCTTCGTGTCATCCGCAAACTTTGAAACTGTACTGACTGGGCCGACATCTAAATCGTTAATATATATAAGAAAAAGCAAGGGGCCCAATACAGAAACCTGAGGAACGCCACTCGCTACATTAGCCCAACACGACTCCGTTCCATCAACGACCACCCTCTGTTTCTTACCTAGCAACCACTCTTCTATCCAATTTAATACTACACCCCTGATTCCATGAGCCTTAGTTTTTTCAATGAGTCTTTTGTGCGGTACGGTGTCAAACGCTTTTTGAAAATCTAAATACACTACATCAACCGCCCGATGACTATCTAAGTGTTCGACTATACGATCCCTAATTATTGATTCCAGTAGCTTACCTACAACAGACGTTAAAATGATTGGCCTGTAATTTCCCGCCGTACCTTTATCGCCTTTCTTAAAGATAGGTGCTACGTTTGCTAACTTGAAATTATCTGGTACGCACCCCTCAGAAAGAGACGCATTAAAAATCTTTGTTAGTGGCACAACAATGCTATCTTTTAATTCTTTTATTTGTATGGGATATATGGAATCAGGCCCCGGTGATTTACGCGTTTTTATTTTATCAATATAGCGCATTACCTACCCTTCACTAACCACAATATTATCCAAAATACTACCATTATCAAAGAGTATTATGTCTATGACCGTAGAAATATTCGTTACATCTTCTATAGTAAAAACGAACGTAAAAAATTCGTTTAGCAAGGTAGCCATTTCCTTGTTTTCAGAACTAGATCTCCGTTAACATTTTTCAACGGCCCCAAGACACTTTTTACTGGATTTCTATTGTTGACGTATTGAAAGAATCGCTTGGGGTTTCCTTTACCGTCACGAGCTATGGAGATTTCAAATTCGCGCTTGGACTTTTTTATCACACTTTTCGCTTCACGCCTTAGAGATATGTAGTTGTTTCATAACCACAAATTATCTTTATCGGACTTATGTAGCCTATAAGCCCTATCTCTACTCTTTATAATGTCTCCTACTCTAGAAGTAAACCACAAGGGCTTGTTATTTACTTTCGCACGCTTAATTTTGTACGGTACACATTCCTCATTTATAGTCCTAAATACTGTTTCAAAAGATTCCCATATTAGTTTTGCGTTGGAGTTCCCCATTACGTTTTCCCAATTGACGTGTGACAATTTATTTCGAAATTTACGAAAGTCTGCGTGCTGGAAGTTAGGAATTTTAGTCGAGTTAGCTGATTTTGAGTGACTTACTGAGATGACAAACTCCACCATATTGTGATCGCTATTGCTTAACGGTTCTATTACTTGAAGATCAATAATTAGCCTATCATCCGTAGTTATTAGTAAATCTAAAATACTG
The DNA here is from genome assembly GCA_023014485.1 of Bathynomus jamesi. Classification (NCBI taxonomy): domain Eukaryota; kingdom Metazoa; phylum Arthropoda; class Malacostraca; order Isopoda; family Cirolanidae; genus Bathynomus; species Bathynomus jamesi. The sequence continues at coordinate 34,386 of JAJOZX010005882.1, forward strand.
TCCAACCTCGTAGGTTCCCCAACCTTTTGAATAAGAAAGCTATCCTCCAGAAAATTAACTAAACGATTACCTTCCGCGTCTCCCTGCATTGTATCGTAATTCACGTTGGTGCAATTAAAGTCACCCAAAACTAAAGCCTGCTCACTCCCTATTATTCTCTTCAGTTCAAGATATAACGCTTCGTCCGTATCTGTTTGATTAGGGGGCCTATATATAACCGCAACAATAAATTTGAAATCGTTCAATTTAAGTTCTGCTATAGTCGAATCTATCGGTTCTGGAATTGTGTGCTTTACTTCTATAACGTTTGCAATATTATCTTTGATATGCAACATAACACCGCCTCCTCGCCTACCTATTCTGTTTTTAACAAAAAGTCTCTAACCTCTAATTTGATACTCCCCTACAAAGTCACGTGTTTCAGTGCTAAGCTACGATTCATTTATCGCAATTAAATCATAGTCTTTACAAGCAATTAAAGAAAAAAATTCGTTTATTTTATTTCGTATGCTACGAGCATTTAAGGACAGAACCTTCAAATTGTTTGTAATTGCGACACCTTCGCGAGCGCAGGGGAAATTTGTGGAATTTACGCCGGGACCGTTCGAGTTACGGCAGCCTGAAAAGAAGAGACAGTATTATGAAATAGGCTTCTAAACACGCAGCTCCAACGTCATTAAGATGAAGTCCATCTCCGAGGAACAAGTCCCTCCTGCCGTAGAAATTGTTCCAAAAATTCGCAAAATGCACTTCTTCCTGTTGGCAAAGAGACTTTAGGTTATTGTTAATATAGGTCGCCTTGCTGTAGAAATCGTTACGTTGGATAATTCGAGGAAGTATACCTGTTAAAACAATCTTATTAGTTTTTTCTTTCAATCGCTCTAGTAAGTCCCTGTACCTAGCCAGCAGTTCTTCCGATCTAGACTTTAAAACGTTATTAGTACCGACATGAATAACATACGTTGTGTCCTCGGCGGTACCATCTGTTAAATGGTCAACACTATTAGTTATATCCTCCACCCTTGCACCAGGGTAGCAGTAACGGCGCCTACGACGAGGGTTTCTCCCACAGAATTCCTCGAGCTGCCCTCGAACAATGGAATCGCCAACGAGTCGTATTTCCGGTTCATCAGCATCTTCGAAACCTAAAACAGAAAACTTATTGTTTGTTATTACTGGTAGACAAGTCTTAGGTTTTCTCAATGGTGCTCCATTACGCACTCGAACGAAGGGTTGGGAACTAGGGGAAGAGAGAAGGCTATTAGTACTATGTATATTATTAGTAGAAACTGAGGCAGGAGGGGTCGTAACTGGAGTCGCAAGGGAGTGTAATTTTGTTGTCAGGAGCATCACGCTTTCTTCAAGCCTAACTCTGGCCTCCCTCTGACGTTCTAACTCGTTCCTCAGCACTTCCATGCTTGAGCACCACCTGCAAATTAACTGTTCATTATTATTAGCCATTGTAACGCGTAAGCGGCAAATTTTCCTTTACAGCGACTGCAAGTACTTGTCAGGGGTGCCATGCTCTTAATTAGTTAAAAAACAACAAACAAAAAAATGAGCTGTTGGAAATTAATAAAATACAACGTAGGTCTACCGCGTGCTTATTGGGCCGTCACCTGAGCAAACCCGCGAAAATGTTCCTGAAGCGGAGAAACAGATTCTTGTAACACAAATTTATACTAAATGAATATATAATTAAGCTACCGACGAAAAGATCTGTAAAAGAAAGAGTACTAGTAGTACTTATGTGTCCGCGATTCGACCGACGTTTTTCTTTTTTCCAACAGTGTGTGACCACACTCTACCTGACCTCCCTAAGGAAGAGAAAATGACCCTTATGACTCCATGTTCTCTTATAGATTTGAAAAACAAACAAGGCAAGCCACGTGCACTATCCTTAGTTTTATCAAATAATATAGTACTGAATAAAGTCAATAGATGAAATATAATCGTTAATGAATGATTAGTAACACGAAGTAATTTAGTTAAGAATGCACCAAACACTATTTTTTTTTTAAAGACACCTCAACGAAAACCACTTATTGAATTGATAACACTGACACTCGATAAAACACGTATTATATATAACTATGTTAACCCCTCCGTCTATGGCCTGGGTTGGTTCGAACTCGACGGGGGTTCTGGTTAGGAGGCAGCAACGGATTTGTTACTTGCAGTAGTTTCTTCTATACTACTCTCCGAGTTCTTCTATAGTGGCTCGGAGGATTCTGAGAGGCTTATTAAATTCTTTGAAGTTTCTCCGATTCTTCTTGTAACTTATGAGGAGATTTTAATGACTAAGTTCTCCTAAGAGAGCACGGCTCGAAGGAGAAGATAAAGACTTTTTCTTATTGTAATTTACTGCTAAATGTTACAGGTAATGCTCAGTCTCGTAGTTTGAATCAGAATGAACATGGAAGAATTTTTGTGGGTTTATATAGCCAAAAACTGCAAACATCATTATTATTAAATTTTTAAAAGGCTGCATTATTTTTCCACACTATTTGAAAATAAAGTAAACTTTTTTGGCTGTGACAATATTTTAACAGATAAACAGGATATAGGAAAAGGAAGCCATATTTTTATCTTAAACAGCGTATTTTCAGATCTGATGTTTTCCTGGTCTGCCAAGTTAATTAGAAGTGGAAATTAAACTATGCATCTTTACACTTGCTTTGAGAGTTATTATAAAATATAAAAAATTCAAAGATTAATGCTTTAATTTTATGCAAACAGAAGAAAAGGATTAATACGTTAATTTAGACAAACAATGATATTGTTAAATTTTTAACAAAATTTTATTTTCCTGTGAAAAAAATATACATAATGAATCGTAGGTAAAAGGTAAAAAATTAAATTTTAAAGTTCAGAAATATCCAAAGTTACCATGATCGTACATTTAATAAACTAATTTGATGGACTAGTGTAAGTAAAAATTGCCTTAAATTTTATTGTTGGATAGTCTTCAGCAGTGGGAGAACGATCACAGAAATGTAAACTTATTGCAAGTACGAATAAGTTGGTATAGTATAATATTAAAATTTATTTAAAAAGAAGTAAAAGTAATTTAGTAAAAACACTAAAATTTATTTAGTTACAGTTTTTAGATACTAGATGTTGTTAGCCATTAAGAATATACAGGGAGAGGAAAGATAGAATTACGTAATGGATGATGTATAGACCTGTGGCCATGTGTGTATTTATGTGTATTAGGTACAGAGTGTAAGTGGTTGGTGATATGTCCAAATGGGGAAGTTATACGTAAGTGCGCATACGTATATATACACGTATACGTAGAATATGAGTATGTAGATTATGAGAGTAATTGGTTCATCCCGTGAAGAACTAGATCATTAGTGGCCATTAGTGGATTAGGATTATATATATATATATATATATATATATATATACTTTAAGGAACAGATTAGCTTTGGTTAAATAACTTAATAAATGCATGAGCAACATTATTATATTAAGCAACAATTATTAAGATTAAATAAATTTAAATAATCTAGAGTGAATATCATAGTTAACACTTACACGCAATTAAATAGTTTATTGTGATATCCAATGATTTTAGCATAAATTTAAATATGGAATTAAATTCGACTATGTCGTGAATACGCTTTTAATCATTCTTTTAATTACTTATTTACTTTACTTTCTACTCTTTATTCCAATTTTTACTCTATCATTAATCATTCTCTTTACACGCTTAGCACTCGTTTTCGCTATAAATGCTTTATGAATATGGTAGCGTGGTCGTTTTCGAAAACTGTTACAATATAAAGGGGGAAGGGTGTTCATTAACACTCTTTTTAACGCTTGTTAACACTTTATTTAATTCCGAAAATGGTTTAATTAAATGGGGGGACGCGAGCGGGAGATTTTACTATAATATTTTACGTCGGAGAGGGGGCACAAAGAATAATTTAATTTTAAGGTTATATGGCCCCAACAAAACACCTAACTGGCCCAGCGCTGCCTGAACGACTGCCCATTTTTGGGAGTAGTCCGCTCTCTGGGCCTCTGTTCAGGATTGCCAACTCTTCCAATTTTAAACAATTACAATCGGAGCTATTGAAAAATAGGGACCCCAGCCTTCTTTAGTTAGCTTTTTAAGGCTAACTAACGAAAATATCATGACCTAACCTAACCAATCGTCAAGGGCGTACAGTTAACCTAACGATTGGTTAGGTTAGGTCGTGATATTTTCGTTAGTTAGCCTTATAAGCCTAACTAAAGAAGGTTGGGGTCCCTATTCTTCAATAGCTCCTTACAATCTAACAAACATACTTTATCGTAATTTCACAATTATTTGTAAACAATTTATATTAAACATTATAATCTTAATTAAACAGAAAATAATATTCTTAACTAGGCATTACTACACTCGCATCACAATTTATTGTAATTACATCCATTAAATATTATTATATTCTGTTAATTTGCACTCCGAACTCGTATTTTTATAAGTTTAATATTTTAAACATTAATTTATAAACAAACATTTAATTCTTAATTACACATTACTATAACTAGTAACATTCATAGCCATATATTAACAGTATATCACCATTAATATTAACCAGAAGTATCAATACGATAATTGAATTTTCATTTGACGATTTGACGGGGCAGTGATATTAGAATGGTGTAACAGAGTTATTAGAAGGGGAAAACTAGCGTTCTGGTATAGAGTGTCAAAATTGGCTATAATTTCGGTTGGTACCTTAAAAGATGGTATAATAACAATTTAACAATTACCCACGATTAATTGAATAAAGAAAATGAAGAATACAAATTAAAAATAGAAATCAATTATGCATTTTAATGAACTGAACATGGGGTTATAGGTTCCACATAATACTCTTAAAAATAAAAAACACAACTTAACATAAACTGAGGTTATGTTCCATAGTACCAAAAGAGGCTCCTGGTTGGCTTCTGGACCAACCTGGGTGAAAGAAAACAGATGGTTAAACTGTGGTTTGACTGGAGCCAAAGTCGAGTCAACCATGGTTGAACCATTTCCCTGGTTGACACTGGGTTCAACTGGGGTTGGGGTATTGGAAAAAAAAAATTTTGAATATTGCATTCGGGGGAATTGAGTGACCGATCGGGGAGATATGATGTCTGAAATTAACAATATGTCTTTTCGTGAGCACTTTGCTCTTTAGGAAAACTGATTGTCACACAGCTCAGAACACAAATTAAAGGAGTTCAAAGAAAACGGAGGGACGGCATGTTCCTCCCCATAGTAATTTAAAAAATCATTGGGACATGATCGATTAGTTACTACACTATTACTGTCATCATATACATCACGATAATTATCGAATTCGTTACAAACATTCGTAAAAACTGTTTTGGTTACAAACAATAAAATATATAATTTCACCTATATATTTATATACGCAATTACTGCATGCAAAAAGAGACAAATCTGTCAATTTCCTTCTTCTTACAATAAAAAAAGAAGGTTGAATTAAAGACACAAACCTGCCAATTCAGGTTGAATTAAATTCTCTTAAATTAAATTCTCTTAAATTCAGGTTGAATTAAATTCTTTTTTACAACAAAAAAAGGTTGAATTAAATTGACTGTACTGAACTTGACTTCAATTTGACTTGAACTACAACTGACTTGGGACTGACTAACAACTGACTTGGGACTGACTACAACTGTCTTGGGACTGACTACACCTGTCTTGGGACTGACTACAAGTGTCTTGAAACTGATTACAACTGTCTTGAAACTGAATACAACTGTCTTGAGACTGACTGAAAACTGACTGAAAACTGACAGAAACTGAAACTGACTGAAATTGACTGCATTCGAACTGCTATCAAGTGTCTCTATAAACTATAAACTCTCTCTTTCGCTATTGTAATAATGCACAATAAATGCACAATAATTCCAAGTCAATTCAATTCAATAATTTGAAACAATTATAAACAAAAATAAAAAATGTAAACAACATTTCACTCGAATGTACGCGAAGGTACGGTAATATTATGTTTGGTACATAAAATAAAATTATTCTATACTAACTATAATAGTAAAAATAATTCAGTTTCAATAAAAAGAAATGTATCACTAGTGTAGTGAATGTTCACTGTGTTTCTTGTTAATTCTGGCTTGATACTAATTATTAACTGTTAATAATGACTTTTCAAATGTTTAGAGATTACTTTTTAAAAAAGAGTTCTGTACTTAAGATTCCTACGGCGAAATCCTTGGAGACGTGTCCTGAAGACGTGTCTTGCTCGCTACTTGTTCTTGGATGAAAACTAGGCGTGGAGAACTTGGAGTCGTGACACACCGGTTCGAGGGTGGATGTGACGAACTGGAAGTTGTGACACGCCGGTCAACTGGATGTTGTTTCTACTTCCAGGGTCTGAAAGACTGGAAGTATCCTAATGCAGAGGTCGTCAGTTTCTTATCCTGGGGCAGGGTCGCCACTTTTGTTAATTCTTCTCTTTCTATGGTCTTGGGTTGGTTCGAAATCGACGGGGGTTCTGGTTAGGAGGCAGCAAAGGATTTGTTACTTGCAGTAGTTTCTTCTATACTACTCTCCGAGTTCTTCTATAGTGGCTTGGAGGATTCTCAGAGGCTTATTAATTTCTTTGAGGTTTCTCCGATTCTTCTTTTAACGTATCAGGAGATTTTAATGACAAAGTTCTCCTAAGAGAGCACGGCTCGAAGGAGAAGATAAAGACTTTTTCTTATTGTATTTACTGCTAAATGTACCAGGCAATGCTCAGCCTCGTAGTTTGAATCAGAATGAACATGGAAGAATTTTTGTGGGTTTATATACCCAAAACCTGCTAACATCATTATTATTAAATGTTGAAAAGGCTGCATTATTTTGGCACAATATTTGAAAATAAATGAATTTTTTTGGCTGTGAAAATGTTTAAACAGATAAACAGGATATTTATTTTTATCTTAAACAGCATATTTTCAGATCTGGTTTTCCGGGTCTGCCAAGTTAATTAGAAGTGGAAATTGAACTATGCATCTTTACACTAAAATATGCATATGAGCAAAAATTAAAGGTTTAAGATTTACAATTAAATGCTTAGGCAAGGCATGACTTCGTCTTTTATAACGAAGAGAGAACGTATGCAAAACATGAACATTGCAAAAAGTTACTCAGGATTCAATATTACGCTAAATCTAAAAACGATTAAGAAATTTAAAAAAGAACAAGTCACTAATTATTTGACAAAGTAGAAAGCACATCAAAAATTGATTCCAACGGAAAAAATTATAATAATATCGCCGACTGTACATTCCTAAATGGCGACATAATGTCGGGTCGCACATTGAGTACAATCCCAAGTACATTACTGAGTACATTGTAATTTTGGTTTATTACAACTATGATTATATTTACCAATTAATTCACATTCGCTTATTGTCGTTAATTACAGTTTCATTAAAGTATCATACATTAATTACATTATATTAAATTATTATCGTTAATTACAATTAAACAGTTAACTATAGTTTTTTTAGTGTTTCATATTTATAGACAATTAGGATGTTAGGAGTATAACATAAAGTACATGGGCACATACGGTATATATATATATATATAGCATAAAACACATAATAATGTTTTATAAATTAGAAGCAAGCAAGAGGAGATTTCACTTCCGTCTTGCGAGGAATTAAATAAATAAAAGAAAAGGAAATGGAATATAGGTGGACGTATTTACATGTACGTAACTATGTACGTAATCATGATCATCAGGGGACATGTACGAATAGGGCTGCCACCTGTCCTTGTTTGAAAAGGACAGTCCTTTTTTGTAGATTTTTGTCATTGTCCCTTATTGAGTTCGGAAAGTACACCATTTGTCCTTTTCTTCTAACAATCTTGTTCCAAACAACAGTTTTGTAACAAAACTTTTGTTTAAAAGGAAATAATTATAGTCTTAAGTCGAGTAACATTTTATAAGTTTATTTCTTCACTTAAATGTTAACGTTCCGTGTAGCGGGTCTGTAGGATTGCGTTTCTTAAATAAAATTTGGCAACCACTTCTATCAAGTCTGTTTCGTAGACAATTCATGCCCACAGTATCAACACTTTATTGAAGTAGTTGAAGGTTTAAAATTAAACGAAAAACTAAATTTAAATATGAATGATCTTTTTGAAGAGCTTTCATTAATTCGAAACAATTTGGAACGATTTCAAGTTCTAAACTTTTTACAGATTGTACAAACACAGGCAGCAAATGGCACCTGCTATTGAAACATAGTGATTTCAAATTTGTGAATATTTTCAAAGTAGTATCTTTTGTTTTATCTATTTCTGGAACATCTGCATATTGCGAAAGAATTTTCAGTGTGATGAACGCTAAATGGCGTGATGATAGAAACCGATGTTCGGTTGAACTAGAAAAAAGTAAGCTTTTTGTTTATTTCAATTTAAAGGATAAATGTTTGGGTTTTGCGGAAAAAATAAAAAATGATACTCTTTTACTGAAGTCTGCAAAAAATCAAGAAAAGTATAAATTTAAAAATAAATAAATATTAAGTTACCATAAATTTTGTCAATGCATGCAGTGTAAATTGTAATAAATTATAAATAAAATTTTACTTCTTTCCCTGACCCTGTAGACAGTATATTGGAATTGATGTTCTTGTCCTTTTTTCAAACATCATGGTGTTGACAACCCTATGTACAAATGCATAAAGTTTTGTACACATATTGGTAGTCGCACAATAGGTTGACAATAGGTAGGCAATAGTTAGGCCGATGAATGAATAATTAATACAAGTAATAAAAGATAACGGTCAAGATAAGATATGGATGTATGAATGAACAACATATAAATAATTACGTATAGAGTGTAAAGTTTTTATTATTATGTTAAAGAATTTATCATACATTGAATATGAAAGATATCCACATACTAAACACGTGATTCAGTATTCAAGGTATGGAAAACGTGAAGAGAATGAAGTTACTTTATGACGCCATAGCTTACCAATTATGCACTGCGTTAATTCATAATTATTACGTCATAGTTATTTAATTCGTACGTACAGTATAAGTCATTATTGGGAGAACTTAGAGGAAACAAATTAAAGAGATACAGTAATGAAGGGTTTACAGCCATTGTACGAAGAGTGGGTGAAACTATTAATTAAGTACATAAATATACTTATACGAGTATACAGTAACTATTAAGGAATTGGGTACATTTGAGGAAAAATGAATTAAATGAAGAAGTACAAACAAGGGTTCAAATCATGCCACATTCAATGTGCATGCATAATCTAATAAACTTTAGGGATAAGTGTTAGATGCAAGACAACAATAATTAATTATGATAACGTCTATAATAAATGGAAATTGGAGATATGGGTAATAGTGTGATGGAAATGTTAAACGATCTAAACCGTCGAATGTCTTGTTTGTACTTTGGGGGAATGAAATTAAAGGACATTCGCTTCTCACAAGCATGGATACGACTTAACCATAGAAATTGTTGATAGCATGGTTGTGACACTGCAAAAATAGAAAGCAACAAATAAATTTTTTATCCAAACTCGAGTTAGGCGATTTTGGTTTTTATGTAAAAATTAATATTTGATTATATAGGAATTATTCATTGTTCATTTTTACAAATATATATATATATATATTAGTGGTGGACCGGATATCCGCATCCGCATCATTTTTAACATCCGCATCCGCACTTCTGACTGCGGATGTTATGCGGATATTTCCTCTAATAAATTATGCAATTTACAATTAAATTAGCTTATAAAGTAGCTTATAAGGCCCAGTCATGCACATTTCATGTAAAGTATTAATTATTAATGAACAAACAAATATATAAACCTCAAAATATAAATACCTGGTAACACAGAAAATTTAATGAAACTTGTTTCATTCAATTTTCTGTGGCTGAAACTCTTGAGAAAGTTATTATTTTTATCATATTGAAAACATTAATATTAATTTTAGTTCTTATGCATTGCCTGCCATAATAGTAATATCACGAAATTTTAAAAATTATGTCATATATTCATAACTCTATATTATATTGATAGATTAACTAAATATCCGCATCCACAGATGTTTAAAAACTGATATCCGGTCCACCACTAAATTTTATATATACAGGGTGTCTCAAAAGTCACTATCTATTTTGAAAAATAATGGGAATTACGAAAAACTGGTTTAAGACATGAAAAATATATTTATTTCAAAGTAAGTGCCACAAAGAATTAGTGCTATTTATTTATCTGTCTTCATATGGCGACCATCAGTGTCTCTACAGAGCTCAAAGCGATAAGTTGTTTCCCGGAACACACTTTCCAGCATTTGAGGTGTTATTTTCTGAACTGCATCGGTAATACGATTTCGAAGTTCGGCTACATCACGAATTCTTCTACCAGTATACACCTTAGACTTAATGAAACCCCAGGCGAAAAAATCTAATGGTGTTAAATTGGGTGAACGTGCTGCCCATGGTTGTGTTCCTCCACGACCAATCCAGCGACCGGGGAAGCGTCTGTCAAGATAATCACGTACAATTATTGCATAATGGCACGGTGCTCCATCCTGCTGAAAAAGTACTGTGTCAAGAATGCCATCTGTAAGAAGTTGCGGTTCGAGGAATTGTTCAAGCATGTCAAGATAATAAACCAATTAACTTTTTTTAAATACAAAAATTTGAACAAGAAGTACATATCTTTATGCCAGCATAGCATTTTTTAAAAAGCATCTAATGTCACCGAAATAGATAGTGACTTTCGAGACACCCTGTATATATATATATATATATAAATTTATATATAATATATATATATATGAAAATTATTTCACGAAAGTAACACGTGAAAAATATTTATGATGAATAAAACCACGAAGGAAAGGAAACACAAAATGGTGCTCAAGCGCTTTCGTCTAATGACATCCTCAGGAACACTGAAGTACATAAAAGGGTTACGGCCTATATATAGGTTACAGAAAGAGAGAAAAAATAAATAAATAACATACATACATACACATATATATACATATATACATACATATCTACACACAGATAGGTCAGACATAGGTCAGACGGGAAAGGATTTGCACACACGTATAAAACAGCATCAATATTCCGTTAGAACAGGACAGTTGTCCAGTGCCCTTTTTGTTCATTTGTCAGAGTTATCCCACTGTATTGATTGGAATAATGCATCAGTTTTTTTCCACTCTAGCAACATTGTTAATAGGAATATTCTTGAGTCTGCCATTATCCAACTTTCAAATAACTTCAACATAAGCAAAGGTCGTTTTCAACTCGATCCTGTTGTTTTGAATTCCTTCAAAACAGATTTAGATAAGAAGGGTAGAACACTAAATCTTTGGTAAACTTGTATGCTACTTTATTAACTTTTAATTTTCATTTTATTTATATATGTATCGAAACTTGAACATCAAAGGCAGAGTGTTAAAACCCGGGCAGATTTCCAGTATAAATTTGTATTTTTATAATTCATTTGATCTTGTGCTAAAAATCGATATTTTTCCTTACAAATCTGTATGCCTCTTTCATAATAATCCTTTAATTTTTAAAATTTTTTATTTTTACTTCTCCGTTTATTGCATATATATATATATATATATATATATATATATATATATATATATATATATGTGCGTGTGTGTAGATATGTATGTATATATGTATATATATGTGTATGTATGTATGTTATTTATTTATTTATTTTTTCTCTTTCTGTAACCTATATATAGGCCGTAACCCTTTTAAGTACTTCAGTGTTCCTGAGGATGTCATTAGACGAAAGCGCTTGAGAACCAGTTTGTGTTTCCTTTCCTTCGTGGTTTTATTCATCATATATATATATATATATATATATATATATATATATAATATATATATATATATAAAAATGAACAATGAATAATCCATATTCATTTTTACATGAGAAACCAAAATCGCCTAAGCGAGTTTTGGGTAGAATTTCCATTTGTACTTCTTTATTCATAACTGTATTTCTCTAATTCATCTTTTCTAATAATGACTTATACACTATGACGTCATAAAATAACTTAATTATCTTTACGTTTCCCATACTTTGTACACTGAATCACGTGCATAGTATTTGGACATCTTCCGTAATCAATGTACGGTAAATTCTTTAATAATAATGTTGTGGTGTTATGTAGTATAAATATTATTATTCAACCATATTCATCTATACGTCCATATCTTATCTTGACCATTATCGTATGTCAATTTTATTAAATATTCATTTTTACTCGTGTCAGTCTATGAAACGCAAAACTTTAAGCATTCGTTCGAAAACGAACAAATACGTTCTCGTATTATTTTTTTTATTTTTATTTCTAAATATATCACCTCCCGCAATGAACTCGAAAATGCTGAGGTAAGTGATCAAATTCCGCTAACTACTGCAGAAGCGAACGCTTCTAGAATAAAAATCTCCTTTCGCTCTGATTCAAATTTATAACATATGTTGTATATAAATACATACCGTATGTGCCCATGTATTTTGTATTATATTTATAACATCTTCATTGTCTATTAATATGAAACACTGTAAAAAACAAAACAAAGTTATAGTACCTGTTTAATTATAATTAACTGTAATACTTTAATTTAATATAATGTAATGTACTTTAATGAAACTGTACTTAATGATGTAATGTACTAAATGACGTACATTACCCAGGGCCATAGACGGAGGGGTTAACAGTCTGGCGACCCTGCCCCAGGATAAAAAACTAGCACCCCAAGCACAAAGAAGGAGGAGGATAACAGTCTGGCGATCCTGCATCAGGATAAAAATCAAGACGACCCAAGCACATAGAAGATATTGGCATAACAGTCTGGCGAGTCTGTAGCCAAGACTTTATCAAGTGGCGACCCACCATTTGACCGGCGTGTCACGACTTCTAGTTCGTCACATCCACCCTTGAACCGGTGTGTAACGACTCCAAGTTCTCCACGCCTGGTTTTCATCCAAGAAGAAGTAGCCAGCAAGACGTCTTCAGGACACGTCTCAAGGATTTCGCCGTAGAAATTTTAAGTACAGAGTTGGGTTTTTTTTTAAGAAATTTGTAAACATCATTTGAAAAGTCAGTATTATTAACAGTTAATATTTAGTATTGAGCCAGAACTAACACAAAACACAGTGAACACTTCAGACACCAGTGATACATTTTTTTTTATTGAAAACAGTAATTTTCACAGAGTTAAAAGTCACAGAAGTTAAAAGTCACAGAAGTTAAAAGTCACAGAACTTAATTATCACAAGTTAATTGTTACAGAAGTTAATTGTCACAGAAGTTAATTGTCACAGAGTTAATTTCAGAGAGTTATTTTCAGTTATTTTCACTATTATAGTTAGTATAGAATAATTTTATTTTATGTACCAAACCCCAGGGTGAATAGTCTCCACTTGATAGAGATCAAGTGTTTCAGTATTTTCATTTCAGTTAATTTCAAGTCAGAAGGTTGCATCCAGAGGGACAACCGCCCCAGAGATTTATAGAAATACTTGATAAGAGTTCAAGTCAGAAGGTTGCATCCAGAGGGACAACCGCCCCAGAGATTTATAGAAATACTTGATAATAATTCAAGTCAGAAGGTTGCATCCAGAGGGACAACCGCCCCAGAGATTCAATTCAGTTTCAAGTCACTCAGTCAGTTTTCAAGTTTCAAGTCACAGTCAGTTTTCAAGTTTCAAGTCTCAATCAGTTTTCAAGTTTCAAGTCCCAGTCAGTTTTCAAGTTTCAAGTCTCAGTCAGTTTTCAAGTTTCAAGTCTCAGTCAGTTTCAAGTCACAGTCAGTTTTCAAGTTTCAAGTCTCAGTCAGTTTTCAAGTTTCAAGTCTCAGTCAGTTTTCAAGTTTCAAGTCTCAATCAGTTTTCAAGTTTCAAGTCCCAGTCAGTTTTCAAGTCCCCAGTCAGTTTTCAAGTCCCAAGTCAGTTTTCAAGTCCCAAGTCAGTTTTCAAGTCTCAAGTCATTTCAATGCAGTCAATTGAATTCAACTTTTTCTTTGTAGTTTAAGAGAATTTAATTTAAGAAAATGTAATTTAAGAATTTAATTCAACCTTTTTTGTTGTTGTAAAAGATAATTAAATTCAACCAGTATTGACTGGTTTGCGTCTTTAGTTTAACCATTTTTTTTTTTTTTGTAAGAAAGAAATTGACCGATTTGCCTTTTCTTTTCATGCCATTGTTGCGTATATAAATATATAGTTATGTATTTTATTATTTGTAACCAAAACCGTTTTTACAAAGGTTGTAACGATTTTGATAATTGTTGTAATGTATATGAGGAATATGCCCTCCCTCCGTTTGTTGACCTCTTTTAATTTATGTTCTAAGCAGTCTGACAAAGCAATCTTTTTTTTTTAAAAAAAGGACGAAAAGACGTATTGTCAATTTCAAACTTATACCCCCCGCTTAGTCACTCAATTCCCCCGAATGTAGTACTCCAAACTTTGTTTTTTTTGTTTTTATTTTATTGTAACACCCCAACCCCGGTTGAACCGTGTCAACCAAAGAAGTGGTCCAACCATGGTTAATTCATCTATGGCTTGATTTACTTTTATTTTTAAGAATATTATAAAATTATGTTAGCTCATTAAAATGCATAATTGATCTCTATTTTTAATTTGTATTTTTAATTTTCTTTGTTCAATTAATCGTGAGTAATTGTCCTTAAATTTAGAATTTTATAATAATTGACCTTGAGCTTAAAGGATTTTATAATAAAAATAATAATAATAATAATAACAACAATAATTGACTTAAACTTAAAAGATTTTATAACGCTAAACCCATCTTCAATTATTATACATTATTTTTAAACTTTGTTAATCCAAAACCTTCCAAATCTCTACACACACACACACACACACACACACACACACACACACACACACACTCACACACACAGGTATGCACACTATATATACACGACCCTTATGCTAAAATCATTGGTTATCACGATAAACTTTATTTAATTGCGTGTAAGTACTAACCATGCTTTTTAATCTTAATCATTTTTGCTTTCTAATATATCTTGCTCATGCATTCATTCAGTTAATTGAACAATCATCTCGGGTAATCTGTCCCTCGAAATTGTAAGATACACACTTTGTACCTAGTACACACAAATACTCAGTAGACCACAGGTCTATACATCATCCACTACATAATTCGATTTTTACATACACTAGTCAATAGCAATTAGTTTACAGATTGTACGATTTACATTTTTCCCTTTTATCTACTATTCATTATGTATGTAATTCTTCCCACAGAAAAATAAAAAAAATTTGTTAAAAATTTAACAATATCATTCTTTGTCTAACTTAATTGTTTGTCTAAATTAACGTATTAATCCTTTTACTCTGTTTGCATAAAATTAAAGTTTTAATCTTTGAATTTTTATACTTTATAAAACTCTCTAAGCAAGTGTCATGTTAAAAATTTGATTACTCTGCATTGTTTGTACCCAACCACCCGAACTCGTTCTGTATAAAATTTGTATTGTAAAAAAGAATTCGTCATCATCTAATTTGAATTCATTAGATGTTATTTTCTGAATTGTATTGTATTAATTGTATTATATTATTGTATTAATTAATACCATTTTAGAGGGAGGAACACTGTAAAAATGAACAATGAATAATCCATATTCATTTTTACATGAGAAACCAAAATCGCCTAAGCGAGTTTTGGATAGAATTATGATTTGTACTTCTTTATTCATTATTGTATTTCTCTAATTCATCTTTTCTAGTAATGGCCTATACACTATGACGTCATAAAATAACTTAATTCTCTTTACGTCTCCCATACCTTTTACACTGAATCACGTGCTTAGTATTTGGACATCTTCCGTATTCAATGTATGGTAAATTCTTTAATAATAATGTTGTGGTGTTATGTAGTATAAATATTATTATTCAACCATATTCATCTATACGTCTATATCTTATCTTGACCATTATCGTATGTCAATTTTATTAAATATTCATTTTTACTCGTGTCAGTCTATGAAACGCAAAACTTTATGCATTCGTTCGAAAACGCACAAATACGTTCTCGTATTATTTTTTATTTTTATTTTTAATTATATCACCTCCCGCAATGAACTCGAAAATGCTGAGGTAAGTGATCAAATTCCGCTAACTACGGCAGAAGCGAACGCTTCTAAGATAAAAATCTCCTTTCGCTCTGATTCAAATTTATAACATATGTTGTATATAAATACATACCGTATGTGCCCATGTATTTTGTATTATATTTCTAACATCTTAATTGTCTATTAATATGAAACACTGTAAAAAACAAAACAAAGTTATAGTAACTGTTTAATTATAATTAACTGTAATACTTTAATTTAATATAATGTAATGTACTTTAATGAAACTGTACTTAATGATGTAATGTACTAAATGACGTAGTCAATGTACTTTAATGGAATTGTAGTTAACGATAATAAATGAATTAATTGGTAATTATAATCATAGTTATAGTAGACCAAAATTACAATGTACTCAATGTCCGACCCGACATTATTCCGCCATAAGGAATGTAGACTCGGTGATACTGTTATTATTTTTTTATTATTATTTTTCCGTTGGGATAAATTTTGATGTGCTTTCTACTTTGCCAAATAATTGATGACTTGTTCTTTTTAAAAATTTCTTAATCATTTTTAGATTTAGCTTAATAATGAATCCTGAGTAACTTTTGCCATGTCATGTTTTGTATACATTCTCTCTTCGTTATAAAAGATGAAGTCATGTCTTGCCTAAGCATTTAATTGTAAATCTTAAACCTTTAATTTTTACTCATATGCATATTTTAGTGTAAAGATGCATAGTTCAATTTCCACTTTTAGTTAACTTGGCAGATCATGATAACATCAGATCTGAAAATACGCAATTTAAGATAAAAATATGGCTTCATCTTCAAATATCTTGTTTATTCGTTTAAACCTTACCACAGCTAAAAGATTTACTTTATTTTCAAATATTGTGCAAAAATAATGCAGCCTCTTCAACATTTAATAATGATGATGTTAGTAGAATCGGGGTATATAAACCCCACCAATTTCTTCCATGTTTATTCTGATTCCAACTACGAGGCTGAGCATTACCTATAACAGTTTAGGAGTAAAACACAGTAAGAAAAAGTCTTTATCTTCTCCTTCGAGCCGTGCTCTCTTCAGAAAACTTAGTCATTAGAATCTCCCGATAAGTTGCAAGAAGAATCGGGGAGAAACCTCAAATAATTTAATAAGCCTCTCAGAATCCTCCGAGCCACTAAAGAAGAACTCGGAGAGTAGTATAGAATAAACTACTGCAAGTAACAGGTCCGTTGCTGCCTCCTAACCAGAACCCCCGTCGACTTCGAACCAACCCAGGGCCATAGACGGAGGGGTTAACAGTCTGGCGACCCTGCCCCAGGATAAAAAACTAGCACCCCAAGCACAAAGAAGGAGGAGGATAACAGTCTGGCGACCCTGCATCAGGATAAAAATCAAGACGACCCAAGCACATAGAAGATATTGGCATAACAGTCTGGCGAGTCTGTAGCCAAGACTTTATCAAGTGGCGACCCACCATTTGACCGGCGTGTCACGACTTCTAGTTCGTCACATCCACCCTTGAACCGGTGTGTAACGACTCCAAGTTCTCCACGCCTGGTTTTCATCCAAGAAGAAGTAGCCAGCAAGACGTCTTCAGGACACGTCTCAAGGATTTCGCCGTAGAAATTTTAAGTACAGAGTTGTTTTTTTTAAGAAATTTGTAAACATCATTTGAAAAGTCAGTATTATTAACAGTTAATATTTAGTATTGAGCCAGAACTAACACAAAACACAGTGAACACTTCAGACACCAGTGATACATTTTTTTTTATTGAAAACAGTAATTTTCACACAGTTAAAAGTCACAGAAGTTAAAAGTCACAGAAGTTAAAAGTCACAGAACTTAATTATCACAAGTTAATTGTCACAGAAGTTAATTGTCACAGAAGTTAATTGTCACAGAAGTTAATTGTCACAGAGTTAATTTCAGAGAGTTAATTTCAGAGAGTTATTTTCAGTTATTTTCACTATTATAGTTAGTATAGAATAATTTTATTTTATGTACCAAACCCCAGAGGTGAATAGTCTCCACTTGATAGAGATCAAGTGCAGTCATTTTCCATTTTCAGTTAATTTCAAGTCAGAAGGTTGCATCCAGAGGGACAACCGCCCCAGAGATTTATAGAAATACTTGATAAGAGTTCAAGTCAGAAGGTTGCATCCAGAGGGACAACCGCCCCAGAGATTTATAGAAATACTTGATAAGAATTCAAGTCAGAAGGTTGCATCCAGAGGGACAACCGCCCCAGAGATTCAAGTCAGTTTCAAGTCACTCAGTCAGTTTTCAAGTTTCAAGTCTCAGTCAGTTTTCAAGTTTCAAGTCTCATCAGTTTTCAAGTTTCAAGTCCAGTTAGTTTTCAAGTTTCAAGTCTCAGTCAGTTTCAAGTTTCAAGTCTCAGTCAGTTTCAAGTCAGTCAGTTTTCAAGTTTCAAGTCTCAGTCAGTTTTCAAGTTTCAAGTCTCAGTCAGCTTTCAAGTTTCAAGTCTCAGTCAGTTTCAAGTCTCAGTCAGTTTTCAAGTTTCAAGTCTCAGTCAGTTTTCAAGTTTCAAGTTCAGTTTTCAAGTTTCAAGTCTCATCAGTTTTCAAGTTTCAAGTCCCAGTCAGTTTTCAAGTCCCAAGTCAGTTTTCAAGTCCCAAGTCAGTTTTCAAGTCCCAAGTCATTTCAATGCAGTCAATTGAATTCAACTTTTTCTTTGTAGTTTAAGAGAATTTAATTTAAGAAAATGTAATTTAAGAATTTAATTCAACCATTTTTTGTTTTTGTAAAAGATAATTAAATTCAACCAGAATTGACTGGTTTGCGTCTTTAGTTTAACTTTTTTTTTTTTTTGTAGGAAGGAAATTGACCGATTTGCCTTTTCTTTTCATGCCATTGTTGCGTATATAAATATATAGTTATGTATTTTATTATTTGTAACCAAAACCGTTTTTACAAAGGTTGTAACGATTTTGATAATTGTTGTAATGTATATGAGGAACATGCCGTCCCTCCGTTTGTTGACCTCCTTTAATTTTTGTTCTAAGCAGTCTGACAAAGCAATTTTTTTTTTAAAAAAAGGACGAAAAGACGTATTGTCAATTTCAAACTTATACCCCCCGCTTAGTCACTCAATTCCCCCGAATGTAGTACTCCAAACTTTTTTTTTTGTTTTTATTTTATTGTAACACCCCAACCCCGGTTGAACCGTGTCAACCAAAGAAGTGGTTCAACCATGGTTAATTCATCTATGGCTCGATTTACTTTTATTTTTAAGAATATTATAAAATTATGTTAGCTCATTAAAATGCATAATTGATCTCTATTTTTAATTTGTATTTTTAATTTTCTTTGTTCAATTAATCGTGAGTAATTGTCCTTAAATTTAGAATTTTATAATAATTGACCTTGAGCTTAAAGGATTTTATAATAATACTAATAATAATAATAATAACAACAATAATTGACTTAAACTTAAAAGATTTTATAACGCTAAACC
The DNA here is from genome assembly GCA_023014485.1 of Bathynomus jamesi. Taxonomy (NCBI): domain Eukaryota; kingdom Metazoa; phylum Arthropoda; class Malacostraca; order Isopoda; family Cirolanidae; genus Bathynomus; species Bathynomus jamesi. The sequence continues at coordinate 54,040 of JAJOZX010005882.1, forward strand.
CATCTTAAATTATTATACATTATTTTAAACTTTGTTAATTCAAAAACCTTCCAAATCTCTCACACACACACACACACACACACACACACACACACACAGGTATGCACACTATATATACACGACCCTTATGCTAAAATCATTGGTTATCACGATAAACTTTATTTAATTGCGTGTAAGTACTAACCATGCTTTTTAATCTTAATCATTTTTGCTTTCTAATATATCTTGCTCATGCATTTATTCAGTTAATTGAACAATCCTCTCGGGTAATCTGTCCCTCGAAATTGTAAGATACACACTTTGTACCTAGTACACAAATACACAGTAGACCACAGGTCTATACATCATCCACTACGTAATTCGATTTTTACATACACTAGTCAATAACAATTAGTTTACAGATTGTACGATTTACATTTTCCCTTTTATCTACTATTCATTATGTATGTAATTCTTCCCACAGAAAAATAAAAAAAATTTGTTAAAAATTTAACAATATCATTCTTTGTCTAACTTAATTGTTTGTCTAAATTAACGTATTAATCCTTTTACTCTGTTTGCATAAAATTAAAGTTTTAATCTTTGAATTTTTATACTTTATAAAACTCTCTAAGCAAGTGTCATGTTAAAAATTTGATTACTCTGCATTGTACCCAACCACCCGAACTCGTTCTGTATAAAATTTGTATTGTAAAAAAGAATTCGTCATCATCTAATTTGAATTCATTAGATGTTATTTTCTGAATTGTATTGTATTAATTTTATTATATTATTGTATTAATTAATACCATTTTAGAGGGGGAACACTAAAAATGAACATGAATAATCCATATTCATTTTTACATGCGAAACCAAAATCGCCTAAGCGAGTTTTGGATAGAATTTCGATTTGTACTTCTTTATTCATTACTGTATTTCTCTAATTCATCTTTTCTAATAATGACTTATACACTATGACGTCATAAAATAACTTAATTATCTTTACGTTTCCCATACCTTGTACACTGAATCACGTGCTTAGTATTTGGACATCTTCCGTATTCAATGTATGGTAAATTCTTTAATAATAATGTTGTGGTGTTATGTAGTATAAATTTTATTATTCAACCATATTCATCTATACGTCCATATCTTATCTTGACCATTATCGTATGTCAATTTTATTAAATATTCATTTTTACTCGTGGCAGTCTATGAAACGCAAAACTTTAGCATTCGTTCGAAAACGCACAAATACGTTCTCTATTATTTTTTATTTTTATTTTTAATTATATCACCTCCCGCAATGAACTCGAAAATGCTGAGGTAAGTGATCAAATTCCGCTAACTATGGCAGAAGCGAACGCTTCTAAGATAAAAATCTCCTTTCGCTCTGATTCAAATTTATAACATATGTTGTATATAAATACATACCGTATGTGCCCATGTATTTTGTATTATATTTCTAACATCTTAATTGTCTATTAATATGAAACACTGTAAAAAACAAAACAAAGTTATAGTAACTGTTTAATTATAATTAACTGTAATACTTTAATTTAATATAATGTATTGTACTTTAATGAAACTGTACTTAATGATGTAATGTACTAAATGACGTAGTCAATGTACTTTAATGGAATTGTAGTTAACGATAATAAATGAATTAATTGGTAATTATAATCATAGTTATAGTAGACCAAAATTACAATGTACTCAATGTCCGACCCGACATTATGTCACCATAAGGAATGTAGACTCGGTGATACTGTTATTATTTTTTTTATTATTATTTTTCCGTTGTGATAAATTTTGATGTGCTTTCTACTTTACCAAATAATTGATGACTTGTTCTTTTTAAAAATTTCTTAATCATTTTTAGATTTAGCTTAATAATGAATCCTGAGTAACTTTTGCCATGTCATATTTTGTAGACATTCTCTCTTCGTCATAAAAGATGAAGTCATATCTTGCCTCAGCATTTAATTGTAAATCTTAAACCTTTAATTTTTACTCATATGCATATTTTAGTCTAAAGATGCATAGTTCAATTTCCACTTTTAGTTAACTTGGCAGATCATGATAACATCAGATCTGAAAATACGCAATTTAAGATAAAAATATGGCTTCATCTTCAAATATCTTGTTTATTCGTTTAAACCTTACCACAGCTAAAAGATTTACTTTATTTTCAAATATTGTGCAAAAATAATGCAGCCTCTTCAACATTTAATAATGATGATGTTAGTAGAATCGGGGTATATAAACCCCACCAATTTCTTCCATGTTTATTCTGATTCCAACTACGAGGCTGAGCATTACCTATAACAGTTTAGGAGTAAAACACAGTAAGAAAAAGTCTTTATCTTCTCCTTCGAGCCGTGCTCTCTTCAGAAAACTTAGTCATTAGAATCTCCCGATAAGTTGCAAGAAGAATCGGGGAGAAACCTCAAATAATTTAATAAGCCTCTCAGAATCCTCCGAGCCACTAAAGAAGAACTCGGAGAGTAGTATAGAATAAACTACTGCAAGTAACAGGTCCGTTGCTGTCTCCTAACCAGAACCCCCGTCGACTTCGAACCAACCTAGGGCCATAGACGGAGGGGTTAACAGTCTGGCGACCCTGCCCCAGGATAAAAAACTAGCACCCCAAGCTCAAAGAAGGAGGAGGATAACAATCTGGCGACCCTGCATCAGGATAAAAATCAAGACGACCCAAGCACATAGAAGATATTGGCATAACAGTCTGGCGAGTCTGTAGCCAAGACTTTATCAAGTGGCGACCCACATTTGACCGGCGTGTCACGACTTCTAGTTCGTCACATCCACCCTTGAACCGGTGTGTAACGACTCCAAGTTCTCCACGCCTGGTTTTCATCCAAGGAAGTAGCCAGCCAAGACGTCTTCAGGACACGTCTCAAGGATTTCGCCGTAGAAATTTTAAGTACAGAGTTGGTTTTTTTTAAGAAATTTGTAAACATCATTTGAAAAGTCAGTATTATTAACAGTTAATATTTAGTATTGAGCCAGAACTAACACAAAACACAGTGAACACTTCAGACACCAGTGATACATTTTTTTTTATTGAAAACAGTAATTTTCACAGTTAAAAGTCACAGAAGTTAAAAGTCACAGAACTTAATTATCACAAGTTAATTGTCACAGAAGTTAATTGTCACAGAAGTTAATTGTCACAGAAGTAATTGCCACAGAAGTTAATTGCACAGAGTTAATTTCAGAGAGTTATTTCAGTTATTTCAGTTATTTCACTATTATAGTTAGTATAGAATAATAATTTTATTTTATGTACCAAACCCAGAGGTGATAGTCTCCACTTGATAGAGATCAAGGGCAGTCATTTTCCATTTTCAGTTAATTTCAAGTCAGAAGGTTGCATCCAGAGGGACAACCGCCCCAGAGATTTATAGAAATACTTGATAAGAGTTCAAGTCAGAAGGTTGCATCCAGAGGGACAACCGCCCCAGAGATTTATAGAAATACCTGATAAGAATTCAAGTCAGAAGGTTGCATCCAGAGGGACAACCGCCCCAGAGATTCAAGTCAGTTTCAAGTCACTCAGTCAGTTTCAAGTTTCAAGTCTCAGTCAGTTTTCAAGTTTCAAGTCAATCAGTTTTCAAGTTTCAAGTCCCAGTCAGTTTTCAAGTTTCAAGTCTCAATCAGTTTTCAAGTTTCAAGTCTCAGTCCAGTTTCAAGTCTCAGTCAGTTTTCAGTTTCAAGTCTCATCAGTTTTCAAGTTTCAAGTCCCAGTCAGTTTTTCAAGTTTCAAGTCTCAATCAGTTTTCAAAGTTTCAAGTCTCAGTCAGTTTCAAGTCTCAGTCAGTTTTCAAGTTTCAAGTCTCAATCAGTTTTCAAGTTTCAAGTCTCAATCAGTTTCAAGTTTCAAGTCCCAGCGTTTTCAAATCCCCAGTCAGTTTTCAATCCCAAGTCAGTTTTCAAGTCCCAAGGTCAGTTTTCAAGTCCCAATAAGTTCAATGCCGTCAATTGAATTCAACTTTTTATTTTAGTTTAAGAGAATTTAATTTAAAAAATGTAATTTAAGAATTTAATTCAAACCTTTTTTGTTGTTGTAAAAGATAATTAAATTAACCAGAATTGAGGTTGCGTCTTTAGTTTAACCTTTTTTTTTGTTTGTAAGAAGGAAATTGACCGATTTGCCTTTTCTTTTCATCGCCATTGTTGCGTATATAAATATACAGTTATGTATTTATTATTTGTAACAAAACCGTTTTTACAAAGGTTGTAACGATTTTGATAATTGTGTAATGTATATGAGGAACATGCCGTCCCTCCGTTTTGTGACCTTTAATTTTGTTCTAAGCAGTCTGACAAGCAATCTTTTTTTTTTTTAAAAAAAGGAGGAAAAGACGTATGGTCAATTTCAAACTTATACCCCCCGCTTAGTCACTCAATTCCCCCGAATGTAGTACTCCAAACTTGTTTTTTTTGTTTTTATTTTATTGAACACCCCAACCCAGGTTGAACCGTGTCAACCAAGAAGTGGTTAACCATGGTTAATTCATCTATGGCTCCGATTACTTTTATTTTAAGAATATATAAAATTATGTTAGCTCATTAAAATGCATAATTGATCTCTATTTTTAATTTGTATTTTATTTTCTTTGTTCAATAATCGTAAGAATTGTCCTTAAATTAGAATTTTATAATAATTGACCTTGAGCTTAAAGGATTTTATAATAATACTAATAATAATAATAATAATAACAACAATAATTGACTTAAACTTAAAAGATTTTATAACGCTAAACCCATCTTAAATTATTATACATTATTTTTAAACTTTGTTAATTCAAAACCTTCCAAATCTCTCTACACACACACACACACACACACACACCCCCCCCCCACACACAACAGGTATGCACGCACACTATATATACACGACCCTTATGCTAAAATCATTGATTATCACGATAAACTTTATTTAATTGCGTGTAAGTACTAACCATGCTTTTTAATCTTAATCATTTTTGCTTTCTAATATATCTTGCTCATACATTATTCAGTTAATTGAACAATCCTCTCGGGTAATCTGTCCCTCGAAATTGTAAGATACACACTTGTACCTAGTACACACAAATACACAGTAGACCACAGGTCTATACATCATCCACTACGTAATTCGATTTTTACATACACTAGTCAATAACAATTAGTTTACAGATTGTACGATTTCACATTTTTCCCTTTATCTACTATTCATTATGTATGTAATTCTTCCACAGAAAAATAAAAAAAAATTTGTTAAAAATTAACAATATCATTCTTTGTCTAACTTAATTGTTTGCTAAATTAACGTATTAATCCTTTTACTCTGTTTGCATATAAATTAAAAGTTTTGAATCTTTGAATTTTTATACTTTATAAAACTCTCTAAGCAAGTGTCATGTTAAAATTTGATTACTCGCATTGTACCAACCACCCCGAACATGTTCTGTATAAAATTTGTATTGTAAAAAAGAATTCGTCATCATCTAATTTGAATTCATTAGATGTTATTTTCTGAATTGTATTGTATTAATTTTATTATATTATTGTATTAATTAATACCATTTTAGAGAGGGGAACACTAAAAATGAACAATGAATAATCCATATCATTTTTACACGCGAAACCAAAATCGCCTAAGCGAGTTTGGATAGAATTTCGATTTGTACTTCTTTATTCATTACTGTATTTCTCTAATTCATCTTTTCTAATAATGACTATACACTATGACGTCATAAAATAACTTAATTATCTTTACGTTTCCCATACCTTGTACACTGAATCACGTGCTTAGTATTTGGACATCTTCCGTATTCAATGTATGGTAAATTCTTTAATAATAATGTTGTGGTGTTATGTAGTATAAATTTTATTATTCAACCATATTCATCTATACGTCCATATCTTATCTTGACACATATCGTATGTCAATTTTATTAAATATTCATTTTTACTCGGGCAGTCTATGAAACGCAAAACTTTAAGCATTCGTTTTCGAAAACGCACAAATACGTTCTCCTATTATTTTTTTTTTATTTTTAATTATATCACCTCCCGCAATGAACTCGAAAAGCTGAGGTAAGTGATCAAATTCCGCTAACTATGGCAGAAGCGAACGCTTCTAAGATAAAATCTCCTTTCGCTCGATTCAAATTTATAACATATGTTGTATATAAATACATACCGTATGTGCCCATGTTTTGTATTATATTTCTAACATCTTAATTGTCTATTAATATGAAACACTGTAAAAAACAAAACAAAGTTATAGTAACTGTTAATTATAATTAACTGTAATACTTTAATTTATATAATGTATGTACTTTAATGAAACTGTACTTAATGATGTAATGTACTAAATGACGTAGTCAATGTGACTTTAATGGAATTGTAGTTAACGATAATAAATGAATTAATTGGTAATTATAATCATAGTTATAGAGACCAAAATTACAATGTAATCAATGTCCGACCGACATTATGTCACCATAAGGAAGTAGACTGGTGATACTGTTATTATTTTTTATTATTATTATTTTTCCGTTTGTGATAATTTGATGTGCTTCTACTTTACCAAATAATTGATGACTTGTTCTTTTTAAAAATTCTTAATCATTTTAGATTAGCTTAATAATGATCCTGAGTAACTTTGCCATGTCATATTTTGTAGACATTCTCTCTTCGTCATAAAAGATGAAGTCATATCTTGCCTCAGCATTTAATTGTAATCTTAAACCTTTAATTTTACTCATATGCATATTTTAGTCTAAAGATGCATAGTTCAATTTCCACTTTTAGTTAACTTGGCAGATCATGATAACATCAGATCTGAAAATACGCAATTTAAGATAAAAATTGGCTTCATCTTCAAATATCTTGTTTATTCGTTTAAACCTTACCACAGCTAAAAGATTTACTTTATTTTCAAAATATTGTGCAAAATAATGCAGCCTCTTCAACATTTAATAATGATGATGTTAGTAAATCGGGTATATAAAACCCCACCAATTTCTTCCATGTTTATTCTGATTCCAACTACGAGGCTGAGCATTACCTATAACAGTTTAGGAGTAAAACACAGTAAGAAAAAGTCTTTATCTTCTCCTTCGAGCCGTGCTCTCTTCAGAAAACTTAGTCATTAGAATCTCCCGATAAGTTGCAAGAAGATCGGGGAGAAACCTCAAATAATTTAATAAGCCTCTCAGAATCCTCCGAGCCACTAAAGAAGAACTCGGAGAGTAGTATAGAAAAACTACTGCAAGTACAGGTCCGTTGCTGTCTCCTAACCAGAACCCCGTCGACTTCGAACCAACCTAGGGCCATAGACGGAGGGGTTAACAGTCTGGCGACCCTGCCCCAGGATAAAAAACTAGCACCCCAAGCTCAAAGAAGGAGGAGGATACATCTGGCGACCCTGCATCAGGATAAAAATCAAGACGACCCAAGCACATAGAAGATATTGGCATAACAGTCTGGCGAGTCTGTAGCCAAGACTTTATCAAGTGGCGACCCACCATTTGACCGGCGTGTCACGACTTCTAGTTCGTCACATCCACCCTTGAACCGGTGTGTAACGACTCCAAGTTCTCCACGCCTGGTTTTCATCCAAGGAGAAGTAGCCAGCAAGACGTCTTCAGGACACGTCTCAAGGATTTCGCCGTAGAAATTTTAAGTACAGAGTTGGTTTTTTTTAAGAAATTTGTAAACATCATTTGAAAAGTCAGTATTTAACAGTTAATATTTAGTATTGAGCCAGAACTAACACAAAACACAGTGAACACTTCAGACACCAGTGATACATTTTTTTTATTGAAAACAGTAATTTTCACAGTTAAAAGTCACAGAAGTTAAAAGTCACAGAACTTAATTATCACAAGTTAATTGTCACAGAAGTTAATTGTCACAGAATTAATTGTCACAGAAGTTAATTGCCACAGAAGTTAATTGTCACAGAGTTAATTTCAGAGAGTTAATTTCAGTTATTTTCAGTTATTTTCACTATTATAGTTAGTATAGAATAATTTTATTTTATGTACCAAACCCCAGAGGTGAATAGTCTCCACTTGATAGAGATCAAGGGCAGTCATTTTCCATTTTCAGTTAATTTCAAGTCAGAAGGTTGCATCCAGAGGGACAACCGCCCCAGAGATTTATAGAAATACTTGATAAGAGTTCAAGTCAGAAGGTTGCATCCAGAGGGACAACCGCCCCAGAGATTTATAGAAATACCTGATAAGAATTCAAGTCAGAAGGTTGCATCCAGAGGGACAACCGCCCCAGAGATTCAAGTCAGTTTCAAGTCACTCAGTCAGTTTTCAAGTTTCAAGTCTCAGTCAGTTTTCAAGTTTCAAGTCTCAATCAGTTTTCAAGTTTCAAGTCCCAGTCAGTTTTCAAGTTTCAAGTCTCAATCAGTTTTCAAGTTTCAAGTCTCAGTCAGTTTCAAGTCTCAGTCAGTTTTCAAGTTTCAAGTCTCAATCAGTTTTCAAGTTTCAAGTCCCAGTCAGTTTTCAAGTTTCAAGTCTCAATCAGTTTTCAAGTTTCAAGTCTCAGTCAGTTTCAAGTCTCAGTCAGTTTTCAAGTTTCAAGTCTCAATCAGTTTTCAAGTTTCAAGTCTCAATCAGTTTTCAAGTTTCAAGTCCCAGTCAGTTTTCAAATCCCCAGTCAGTTTTCAAGTCCCAAGTCAGTTTTCAAGTCCCAAGTCAGTTTTCAAGTCCCAATTCATTTCAATGCCGTCAATTGAATTCAACTTTTTATTTTTAGTTTAAGAGAATTTAATTTAAAAAATGTAATTTAAGAATTTAATTCAACCTTTTTTGTTGTTGTAAAAGATAATTAAATTCAACCAGAATTGACTGGTTTGCGTCTTTAGTTTAACCTTTTTTTTTTGTTTGTAAGAAGGAAATTGACCGATTTGCCTTTTCTTTTCATGCCATTGTTGCGTATATAAATATACAGTTATGTATTTTATTATTTGTAACCAAAACCGTTTTTACAAAGGTTGTAACGATTTTGATAATTGTTGTAATGTATATGAGGAACATGCCGTCCCTCCGTTTGTTGACCTTTAATTTTTGTTCTAAGCAGTCTGACAAGCAATCTTTTTTTTTTAAAAAAAGGAGGAAAAGACGTATTGTCAATTTCAAACTTATACCCCCCGCTTAGTCACTCAATTCCCCCGAATGTAGTACTCCAAACTTTGTTTTTTTTGTTTTTATTTTATTGTAACACCCCAACCCAGGTTGAACCGTGTCAACCAAAGAAGTGGTTCAACCATGGTTAATTCATCTATGGCTCGATTTACTTTTATTTTTAAGAATATTATAAAATTATGTTAGCTCATTAAAATGCATAATTGATCTCTATTTTTAATTTGTATTTTTAATTTTCTTTGTTCAATTAATCGTAAGTAATTGTCCTTAAATTTAGAATTTTATAATAATTGACCTTGAGCTTAAAGGATTTTATAATAATACTAATAATAATAATAATAATAACAACAATAATTGACTTAAACTTAAAAGATTTTATAACGCTAAACCCATCTTAAATTATTATACATTATTTTTAAACTTTGTTAATTCAAAAACCTTCCAAATCTCTCTACACACACACACCACACACACACACACACACACACACACACACAGGTATGCACGCACACTATATATACACGACCCTTATGCTAAAATCATTGATTATCACGATAAACTTTATTTAATTGCGTGTAAGTACTAACCATGCTTTTTAATCTTAATCATTTTTGCTTTCTAATATATCTTGCTCATACATTTATTCAGTTAATTGAACAATCCTCTCGGGTAATCTGTCCCTCGAAATTGTAAGATACACACTTTGTACCTAGTACACACAAATACACAGTAGACCACAGGTCTATACATCATCCACTACGTAATTCGATTTTTACATACACTAGTCATAACAATTAGTTTACAGATTGTACGATTCACATTTTTTTTATTACTACTATTCATTATGTATGTAATTCTTCCCACAGAAAAATAAAAAAAATTTGTTAAAAATTTAACAATATCATTCTTTGTCTAACTTAATTGTTTGGCTAAATTAACGTATTAATCCTTTTACTCTGTTTGCATAAAATTAAAGTTTTAATCTTTGAATTTTTATACTTTATAAAACTCTCTAAGCAAGTGTCATGTTAAAAATTTGATTACTCTGCATTGTACCCAACCACCCGAACTCGTTCTGTATAAAATTTGTATTGTAAAAAAGAATTCGTCATCATCTAATTTGAATTCATTAGATGTTATTTTCTGAATTGTATTGTATTAATTTTATTATATTATTGTATTAATTAATACCATTTTAGAGAGGGGAACACTAAAATGACAATGAATAATCCATATTCATTTTTACACGCGAAACCAAAATCGCCTAAGCGAGTTTTGGATAGAATTTCGATTTGTACTTCTTTATTCATTACTGTATTTCTCTAATTCATCTTTTCTAATAATGACTTATACACTATGACGTCATAAAATAACTTAATTCTCTTTACGTTTCCCATACCTTGTACACTGAATCACGTGCTTAGTATTTGGACATCTTCCGTATTCAATGTATGGTAAATTCTTTAATAATAATGTTGTGGTGTTATGTAGTATAAATATTATTATTCAACCATATTCACCTATATATATATATATATATATATATACAGGGTGTTTCAGGAGGAAAGGTCAATACTTCGGGAGGTGATAGTATCGGTCATTGTGAGAAAAAAAGTAGATATGAACATGTGTCTAATTCTGAATGGTTACGGAGATAGAGCTGTTTGAATCTGATGCACGCGCAGCTCTTCCTCCCCCTTCCCTCCCCTTTAACCTTGAACCATGTAAGCTGTAATGTAAGCATGTAACATTAGCCAATCGACAGCTGACTGTTGTGAGTGACATTGTTTGGTGTTTGAAGCATTGTTAAGAATGCCACACACCTTCACACATGCCGAATATGCAGATATGGTGTGTGTCTACGGTTTTTGCGATGGAAGTGCAACAGCTGCTGTTGCAGAATACCGTCGACGGTTTCCGAACCGCAGAATTCCGGATCGAAGAGTGTTTACCAGGGTTTTCAACACATTGCGTGAGATTGGTACACTTCCCAGCGCTCATGTTTCATCTGAACGTGAAGGTCAACAAGATGTGATGAAGTGGAAAACATTCGTCAGTTGGTAGAGCGTAGTCCTACTACTAGCTCACGAAGAATTTCTACACGTCTCGGTGTACCACACACAAGAGTATGGCGAACATTACGTGAGGAAGGCTTGCATCCATATCATGTACAGCGTGTACAAAACCTTCAACCACGAGATGCTGCCATGCGACTGGAATTTTGTCATTGGGTAAATGCTAATCGCCGATTGCTTCGATTAATACTGTTCACCGATGAAGCTACTTTCACACGTGACGGTATCAACACAACACTCGTAACTCTCATCGGTGGTCAGACGAAAACCCAAATGCCACTGTGGAAACAATATTCAACATCGCTTCTCTGCCATGTGTGGTGTGGTATCGTCGATGACTAGCTGATTGGTCCTGTTACTTTAGAGAATCGTCTTACAGGACAAAGTTACCTAGAATTTCTGCAAAATGAATTGCCAGGACTATTGGAGGATGTTCCTTTGGCTACACGCGCTGGTATTTACTTTCAGCATGACGGAGCTCCTCCACACTCTACCCGTCTGGTGATGCAATACCTAAATCAAACATTCCCTGGTTATGATGGATCAGCCGCGGTAGTCCTATTCAATGGCCACCAAGGTCTCCAGACCTCTCTCCGTAGATTATTTTTTTATTGGGGTGGATGAAAAGTCAAGTTTACAAAAGAAAGGTGGATACACGAGACGAACTGCTGCGCGCATTTTAGATGCTGCTGCCCGCATAAAGGAACGTCAAGATCAACTCAGACGAACAACACGCGATCTTCGCACACGAGTTGCAAAGTGCATTGAGGTTGACGGCGGGATTTTCGAAAACGTATCGTAACTGTAACAATTTGTCATTTCTGTATCTGATACCATTCAAAATGCCAATGTTTTAAATATTAAATGTTAGAAACAGTAATTGGTTTCTCTTTCTTGATTACCAATAACAATGCTTTTTCTATTTGTAGATTCAAACAGCTCTATCTCCTAACCATTCAGAATTAGACCATGTTCATATGAACTTTTTTTTTCACAATGACCGATACTATCACCTCCCGAATATTGAGCTTTCCTCCTGAAACACCCTGTATATATATATATATATATATATATATATATATATATATATATTATATATATTATATTTTATATATATATATATATATATATATATATATATATAATTTTATATATATATATATATAATATATATATATATATATATATATATTATATATATATATATGCAGGGGTGCAGGGTGCAGCATGCAGGGGTAGCGGTCAACCCCCCTCCCGTTCAGGAAAGGACTCCTGCTCCCGATCTCACAATGAGGAACAGGGACGGTTCAATGCCGAGAGTCGAGGCATTATTGCCCTCTCCCCTGCCTCCCCACTGCAGAGGAGAGGGTTCGATTACGCCTCGCTCGGTACGCAGTTCTCCCCCCTCCCACCGAAGAAGGAGAGGCACGCGCGGCCGTCAGGGTATAAACACCGCTAACAGACCCTCACCAAGCCCAGAGTAAGGGAGGGGCCTCCTATCCCCCAAAGGTTGTGCCACCCATCCCCCAGGCAGGCGAACCCTGCCGCAGGGAGATCGAGGGAGCAGGACGGGTGGATAGCTGTTAATAGGCGCCAGTCCCAAAGGTCTCCTCAACCGGTCTCCGCGGCGAGGCCACCGATGGAGAATCTCACCCTATTTGTGTCGCGAATTCAGCTCTCGAACGAGGCAAGCGATATTCGACACATGATAGAAGAAATCATTGGTGAACACAGTATAGTGATAGTTAATAAACTAAACACGAAATCTCCATATTATAACTCTTTTAAAGTAATAATTAAAGGTGTAAATGTGCATTTCAACCCGTATAATATGAGTCAATGGCCCGACGGTATTATTGTTAAGGAGTTTATTCACTTTTCCAGGAGATTTGATAACAGGCAAAACAATAATAATAATAATAATAATAATAATAATAATAATAATAATAATAATTATAATAATAGGCGCCCTAACGGTAATGCCTGAAAGTTGTACTGTGTATAATAATAATAATCTTACTGATAATAAATTTTCTATCAGTCATGGCGGATAACTTGTTGAAAATAGTCTCATATAATGTAAGGTCAGTGAGGAATTCAACTGTAGATGTTCATAAAATCTGCGACAGTGCAGATTTGATACTCCTGCAGGAGCACTGGCTACCTAAGCAAGAGCTAAAATTCCTCTCTACCATCCATGATGACTTTATGTACCATGCGTCATCAGCAGTAGACTTGTCAGATGAATTAATGTACGGTAGGCCTTTTGGTGGTGTTGCTTTCTTATTAAGGAAAAATTTGTCAAAACATATAAAATTTTTAACAAGCGATAACGTAAGGTTGTTAGGCATTGAATTACAAGTGAACAATGATTGCATATTAATTGTAAACTGCTATTTACCATACAACAACGGCAGTAATCTAGATGAATACATTGATTTGCTGTACAAAATTAAGTCATTATCAGATAACCCCAAATATTCTCACTCTATAATAATGGGGGACTTTAACGCACATGTGAACTCGGAATTCTTTGGAGAATTGGGTAACATGTGCGAGTCGGCCAATTTAAGTATAAGTGATGTAGATGTATGAGGGGTAGCCAGTGGTAATTTTACATACGTTAGCGATATGAGTGGTACCACCAGGTGGATTGATCATTGTCTCACTAGTAATAATCTAAAGGATCGAATTGTTAGAGTTCATATTTTGCATGATTTCCTTCTTTCTGATCATAGACCATTACAAATATTAATTAACGTTACCAATTTATGCGCAACACGACTTAACAAGAACTCAATAGGTAAGAATAATCGCGTCGATTGGTCCAATGTTAATATGCAGCAGAGAATAGAATACAAAGACAGAACATGTCACCTCTTTAATAATTTAGAAATTTTGCACCTTGGCTGTAATAATCCTTGCTCAAATGATTCTCACTGTAAACTCATAGATAGGTATTATAGTAAGATAATATCCCTGTTAAGAGAAGCAGGAAGCCCCTTGATTAAATCTTACAACTATCATACTAAGGTTATTCCTGGATGGAATGATTTTATTGCCCCTGAAGAGGGAATCGAAAGACGCCTACGATTTGTGGGCTTTCATGGTAGACCCAGATTAGGACCAGTATACATAAATATGTGTAGAAGTCGGGGTCAGTATAAGGCGGCCATAAGGCGATGTAAACAGGAAGAAGAGTCTATTCGAGCATCAAAAGCCTGTGAAGCTCGCATAAATAACGATAATAACAAATTTTGGAAATTTGTTAAGAATCAAACGGGTGTCAAAAATGTCCTCCCTCCGACAATCGATGGGGTGTCGGGGACGATGAAATTGCAAAGCTGTGGAAAAACCACTACTCTAACATTCTTAATAGTGTGAGTAGGGATAATCTTAAGATAGATTGCAGCGAAACGATTGTGGGAGGGACAAGGGAAAATATTTTGATATCATTTTCTGAAGTAAAGAGGTTAATTAAAGAGTTAAAGACTGGTTCTGCGTCAGGGGTAGATGACTTATCGAATGAGCACTTAAAATATGCAAATGACGTAGTATGTCTGCATATATCATTGCTCCTATCAGCCATGCTTGCTCATAGCTATATCCCTGCAGAGTTCATGAGGTATATATCTTGCCCCTGGTCAAAAATAAGTATGGAGACATTCTGTCCAGCAATAATTACAGGCCTATTGCTGTCGCTTCCTGCTTCTCGAAACTACTAGAAAAACTCTTGTTACTCCGATTAAATGATTTCCTATGGACATCTCCTAATCAGTTTGGCTTTAAAAGGTCCCACTCAACTGACCTGTGTATCTATGTACTTAAAGAAAACAATATCTAAATACATTGACAGTAATTCAACCATTTATAGCTGTTTCCTTGATATAAGTAAGGCATATGATAGGGTGAACCACAATATTTTATTTCCAAACTAGAAGACAGGAAGGTTCCCATGTACATATTAAATTTATTGAAATTTTGGTATTCCACCAATCTTTCACTGTTAGGTGGGGCAATGTACTATCCGAGTTTTTGGCTCCTCTTGTGGGGTGAGACAAGGCTCCTTGCTCTCCCCTATGCTGTTTAATGTGTATATTGACGGATTAATTGCTTTACTTAATGAGGCAACAGTAGGATGTTGTATAGATAACACAAGGATAAATAACTTAGTTCATGCCGATGATATGGTGTTAATAAGTCCCTGTTAAAGGTCTGGATCGGCTACTAAAAGTCTGCGAAGTGTATTCGCAGAAACATGATATTCTTTTTAATGTTACAAAAACTAAGGTTATGCAATTTCATCCTAAAAGCTGTAATCAGCCAGCTGATATAAGGTTTAAAATGAATGGTGAAGTAATTGAGGAAGTACAAGAGTTTAAGTATTTGGGTCAAACTATTACCAGCTCCTTGAGTGATGACTCGGATATAAGAAAACAATCTCGAAGCCTGTGTGCTAAAGCGAATATGACCATAAGGAACTTTCGTTTCTGTACAAGTGAAGCTAAAGACACACTCTTTCGTACTTTCTGCAGTAATATATACGGTCAGCAACTCTGGGTGAATTATAAAAAAGGTTCTGGCAGAACCCTAAATTTGCTGTACAACAGGTCGTTTAGACTCTTACATAAATTACCCCCGAGATGCTCAGCTTCGCAAATGTTTGCAACCCGCAATGTTCCGAGCTTCCCGGAGGTAACAAGACGTGCTCAACAGTCTAATGCAAAGAAT